>JAOXOE010000001.1:113057177-113082345 GCA_028565055.1 Phoeniculus purpureus
CTGCTGTGGCAGGGGGATTGGACTAGATGATCTTTTGAGGTCTCTTCCAATCCCTAATGATTCTATGATTCTATGATCTGTAAATTGGTCTCCAGTAGCCAGTAAGGGTAAATCAAAACCTGCCCAGTGAGGATGTTTGTGTCTGCTAACGTGAGGCAAAATATAATAATCAAAAATCACAGAAGGAGCAAGATTTCCATC
This sequence comes from Phoeniculus purpureus, assembly GCA_028565055.1. NCBI lineage: Eukaryota > Metazoa > Chordata > Aves > Bucerotiformes > Phoeniculidae > Phoeniculus > Phoeniculus purpureus. Next base: position 113,057,379 of record JAOXOE010000001.1, read on the forward strand.
AGAAGAAGCCAGTTCAATTAAGGTCAAGGAAGAAAGAGCAAGAAAAAAATTAGGGAAGTTAGAATGCATTCTTGAGTGATTCTCTTGCTTCTTCCCATGCAGATGTGTTCAATTCCACACCCAGAACATCAAGTGTACGTCAGAGTTGGTAAATTCTGAGAGAGGGTTTGTCAAAAGAGTGCATCAAGAGCTGTAAGTAAAGGTCATCAAACGCCTGATCTAAAATTCCCTCTATTCAACCTGAGAAGATCCCACGTCTGATATGGGGCCAGGAGGAGCAGAGGAACTTGCTTCCAGTCTGCACTGATGGAAGGGAAAGTGACTGCCAGAGGTACTCAGGGTGTCACCCAGGACAGAGAGAGTGGAATCATCGCAAGTCAGGAGAGGGGCACCTCATTGATGCTCTCATCAGTCCTAGGCTGGTGGTTTCAGATGAGCAAGTGGGGAAGACAAGCTGTCAGAGATGGTCCAGCAGCCTTTACACAGCACCCTGCTGTATGGTCTTGGGCAACATCTCTGTTCCTTGCTTGCTCCTTCTACAAAACAGAGGTGGCAGCTCTGTGGAATGCATCAGTGTGAAGTGTTAGTAATCCTGGTTCTGTTTACAGATATATTTGCTTCTCTCAGTGTTACAGAAGTCTGCAATTAGTCCCCAGCTCTTATTTATTTTCACTCAACTCTGTCCACACAATCACCGGTTCTCATTATGAAAATAATTGCTACCTGTATCACTGTGCTTTTGTTTGATAATATATTCCATGTTCAGGAGGGCCTGTTAAAATTATCTGCTCTGACCTCCCACACAGTGCAATCATTATATTCTCACTGAGCCATTCTTACAGCATCTCTCACAGCAGAAAGGTTAAAAATATCAGCACTTGTTCATGAGCCAAGATGCCACTGCACCAGACACACAACAGGGACCATGACTTCCCTGAAGAGTTCATGGTTTAACAGGATGCCACAGTACAATGGGAAGGAAGAAATGTGTCTGTGCTGAAGATTATTGGCAGAATCTGTGTAAAGAGAACATCTTTGTTGGCAGCATGGAACAGTGGCACTGAGTGCACCCTCAGGAAGCTTGCTGATGACACCAAGGGGTGTGGTGTGGTCAACAAGCAAGAGGGAAGTGAGGTCACCCAGAGGGAACTAGACAGGCTTGGGAAGTGGACCTGTGTAAACAGCATGAGGTTCAACAAGTTCAGGTTCAGGGTTGTACATCTGGGCTGTGGCAATCCCAAACACATGCTGGGTGGTGAATGGATTGAGGAGAAGGACTTGTGGCTCAAAATGAGCCAGCAATGTGTGAGTGCAGCCCAGAAGGTCAACTGCATCCTGAGCTAGATCACAAGAAACATTGCTAGCAGGTCGAGATCACTGTTTTGCTCTTATGAGACCTCACCTAGAGTACTGCAACCGGTTCTGGAGTCCTCAGTACAAAAAGGACATGGAACTGTTGGAGCAAGTCCAGAGAAGGGCCACAAGGGCTTGAGAGGGCTGGAGCACCTGCCCTGTGAAGACAGGCTGGGGGAATTGGGGCTGTTCAGCCTTGAGAAGAGAAGGGTCTGCGGGGAGCTTACTCCAGTAGCTGCAGGGGGCTTACAGAAAAGCTGGACAGGGAGTTTTTACGAGGGAATTTAGTGCTAGAACAAGAGGAAATGGCTCCAAACTAAAACAGAGTAAATTTTTATTAGGTTTTAGGAAGGAATTCCTCACTATGAAGGTGGTGAGGCACTGGAACAGGTTGCTGACTGAAGTTATGAATGCTCTTTGAATGGAAGTGTTCAAGGCCAGGTTGGATGGGGCTATAAGCCTCTTGATCTAACGAGAGGTGTCCTTGCCTAGGGCAAGGGAGTTGGAACTACATGATCTGTGAGGTCCCTTCCAACCTAAGCCATTCTATGACCACATCTTCTACTGAAGAAGAAACAAACTCCAACTCAGAGAGAGTTAAGAGCAGGTATGATTTATTGCAGCACTGGGCACATGGGGGGAAAATCCTCCAAATAGTGTGCACTGAAGTGTGAATGTCATCGGATTTGATAGAGTCATCTCAAACATGCATAAACAGGAGGAGATATTACAATTGGTTGGTCTGGAATCATTATCATGAACCCCTCGGCTCCTCCTGTTTGTGTCCATGCAGTTGGTCTCAAGTGGGAGTCTTTGACTGAAACTGAAGAGCTTTCTTATAGTAAACTGGTCACCTCTGGGAAAAATGCTGAGCCCTTATGGGTCATTAGTCACAAGGCTGGCCAGAGCCAGGCTCCTTAGTGAATCTTCTGCTGATTCGTCCTTGTCGTCCTTATCCATCTGGCTCCACTACTTGAAGATTAATTGTCCTCTTCTCTCCTTCTTATCTTCTTGTATGCAGCCAACAACACGTTCTTGTCCCACTCTCCTACATCTAAGGCATCCTTTTGTTTTTACTAACCTACAATTTTGACTGCAACCTGCAATGTAGAACATCCCCCACATTCCTCTCAGCATGCCTCACAATACATCTTCCCAGGAAAGCAAAGTGACTGGGTTTTTTTACTCCTAGAACTCCCATCCGCCAGTCTCCTTATATCACTGGCTTCCAGAGGTTTTTTTACCCGCACAGATACCCTTAAAGAGGATGAAGAATGAAAGAAAACCTATTTTGTTACAATAATTCTCTTGTCACTTCTTTTTATAATCAGTTTAATTCCTTAATATGATATTAAAGTTATTTCCTCAGAAAGTAGTCACTCTTCAAGTCCTCTGACCAACAGCTGAGGTCTTTAAGAACATCTGCATTGGTGTCACATGATTTCTGTCTGTGCCAAGATCTGTCCCGACACTATACATTGGCATTGCAGCATTACAAAGATAGGAAGACTCCTGTGCTGCTTTTCAGAGCTGTGTTCTCAAACTGTGCCTCTGTTTTGGCTGGGATGGAGTTAATTTTGTCCCTAGTAGTTGGCATAGGGCTCTGTTTTGGACTGGAAGAGAAGAATAATGCAGATAACATACATGGTTTAGCTGTTGCTAAGCAGTGTTTACAGTAAATGAAGGACTTTTCAGGACTTCTAGTACTTCCCTGCCAGCGAGCAGTCTGGGTGGCACAAGAAATTGGGAGGAGACAGCCAGGACAGCTCACCCTGGCTGGCCAAAGGGATATTCCGCACCATGGGATGTCACGCACAGTATAGAAATTACAGGGAAATCTGGCCTTGAGTCTGCTGGTTGGGAACTTGCTGGGCATTGGTCCGTGGGTGGTGAATAAATGCCACTTCTTTGTGTATCCTAATTCTGATATTATTACTATTATCAATTATTATTAGTATTTTCCCTTTCTTTTCTGTTCTATTAAACCATCTTTATCTCAACCTATAATTTTTATCTATTTTTTTTTCTTCCAGTTCCCTTTCTTATCCCCCTGGGAAGTGGATGAGTGAGTGGCTGTGTGGCATTTAGCTGCCTGCCGGGTTAAACTGGGACAACCTGCTACACAGGGCATTAGCCTCACAACTCCCTTTAGCCCCCACTATGTTGAGTCAAGAATCAAGTGCATAAAGGATGTCAGGCATTGTACACTCATGGTAATCAGATTTGCCGGTCTCTTAGCCCCAGCTGCACCTAAAAATATGTGTTTAGAATTAAAATGAAGTAGCAAAACTGAAACACTTGACAGCGGAGGGATTGGGGGGTTTTAGGCCATGTGAGAGATACTTCAGATGCCAGCGTACAAGCCGAGTCATCCCGGACTGCTACAGTGGGGCTGAAATTTAAGTAGGCTCTTACAGGAACAGATGTTGGTTCTGTCACAGCAATTAGACTTTCTTGTGTGTTTGGAGATATTTATGCGATTGCACTGTCTTGAGGCCACAGTCTCTATCAAGCCTCCCTTATGCAGAGTGCCAGATGGGTACAGACAGACCCTGCCCTGGTGAGCTTCCAGTCTACAAAATAATATCATTACTTCTTGGTTTGGTGTCATAGTTCAAGAAATTGCTGAAACTGCAGGAATCCGTCTGTCTTCCCCCTTTCATAACATAACGCATAAAAACAGCTGGCTCTTCTCTCCTCACCCTGTGCTCCTTGCTGTCAAACTCTTCTCGCTGCCATGGCATCTGACAAGAAAACGTTTCCTTTAGCTTCACCTTGCTGAGGTTTTTCTTTCCACAGGAGTGCGTTATTAGCAACATAAATTATGGTGTGAGGTCGGTGCCATCAAGCACATGGAGCAAAGACTGTATGCTTTAGAATAAAACTGTCAGCCTTGCAGGTGCAGGACAGTTCTGGGAAATACTTTTTACAAATAGGAGATTTCTTTGAAAATAGATGTTTGGAAGGGAGAAGCATTTGCAAACTTAGTTCCTCTTCAGATGCAGTTCAAATCCCATGGACTTGTACAGTTTGTTTAGATGTGGAAATACAGTTCAAAGACATCAGCTTTGAACTAATAATTTAGGTTATTTGAGGCTTGTAGTGGAGCTGCAATGAATACTTCTTACCTAGGTTTGAAAGGTACCACATATGTTAGAGTTAGAGCTGTGAAAATAGTTGAAGACTTCATCTCTTGCGGCTGACACCGCAGCTCTGCTTTTTGCGCCTTTGTTAGCTATGCAGGTGCCATTCAAAAACAGCATTGCCCAAGATCATAAGAAAACTTCAAAGTTCAAACGGTGGTGCAGATCTCGTTCGTGTTTTACCCTTATAGACTGCCTGGCAAAAAGAGATTCTTTTTTTCCCCGTGTTTTAACCCACCTATTGTATGGCTGTATTCACTCCTTATGAACAAGGGGCTTAAGCCCATCAGCAGAGCACTGTGGAGCGTCTGTGGCACAGCAGGGACACCCCTGAATCCTCTTTTTAGAAGTGACACCACTGATGAACGTAGGTCGACCTGCTTTCTAAGTTCTTCTTCTTAGTTTCACAGGGCCTTAGATAGAAAATCAAAAAATACAAACTAGACCAAGCCCACCAAAATTACTGCAAGAAAGTTTGCATCCAGCATTTCCTTTTGTTCATTGTGTTTTCTTCATAACGCGGGAAAGTGTAACGAGTGTTACTGAGTGATGAGGGGGTGATTTCTGCCCCAGGCAGCAGATACTTCTCTCTAATAAATTTTCACTTCAATTCACACATGAACAGAGACTGGAGTATGTAACAGAGAGACAGTAATCTGCTTCTTGGACTCACCTGAGGGCGCTCATGGCTCTGTAGGCTGTCACCTCCTGAATGCTCTTTTGTTAGATCATTTCTGCTACCTTCTTGGCAGCATTTAGCGCTCACTTAGACTCTTGTACTACTTGTAGCTTAGCTTGCACCTGAGGATCCAGCCCTGAAGTGTATGAATTTTCCCTAGACTTCTTATTTTATTCTGGCACAGACAAGATGCAAAGGCAGGAGACCAGAATGGTACAAAATTGCAGGCATCTGTGCACTGAGGCTTGAATGTTGAGCAGACATCTACACACAGCTACGTTAGTCTTCTGCTATTTCTTCAGCAAGTTTGGGAAATACAAGTTTCACTGAACAGAGGGTCTATTTTCTCTATCAGAATTGTATTTCACACCAAAAGTAAAGTAGAATTCCAAACCACTTAGCTACAGCTAGAGTCCTGTAGCTTACCATCATGAAAAAACCATACTTGGCAGGACAGAGAGTCTCCAAGGCTGTGCAAAAGCAGGCATAGACATTAGTCCGAGATGAGAACAGTGGAGAAATTCCAGACAAACATTCTGGCCACACATAAGTTTCCAGATAGTGCAAGATATTTCTAAGAAGTGTGATTGCAATATTACAGCTGGATTTTGCTGACAGCGTATTTGGCTTTTTTCTTCCTTCTACAATCATTGCTAAATATGAACAAAAATTCGCTCCACTGTCCATAATGTTAGGCATGCAAATGGTACACACTAAGCAGAAAATTATGCTGTGGGGGCTGGAGTCCCTGTTCTAGTAGCATGCTCATTTTCTCCACAGATAGCAACACTCCTAGTCTGTCTCTGAAGTGTTCATCTGTATTCCCCATGTTTATCAACATTTATTCAAAACAATTCCAACTCACCTGTCAACACCCCAGGGCCCTACGCCCTTGGTGGTCCATACAAGTAGAATTTCTGCAGGCATGGCAGCAAGAGCTGAGGACTGCATGACCGTTCCTTCTGTGGTCTGAGACAGCTCAGGACCTGTTGGAACACATACATTTAGGTCTGTGACTCACTAACGAGTCCCACAGTGGTCTCATTGTTTTTAATGCTTTCAGGGGACCCATACATAAGCTCTGTAATTACACACCCAAGCCAAACCTAGACCTCCTGGCTCATGTTCTGCCATCAGTGAGTGCAGTGCTAAAGTGATTGACCCCACTGGGGCGGGCAGAGGGTTTCTTTCACAGAGGTTTCCACTCCTCAGTCATTAGAGTTTTGTTAATGGAAACAATGCAAAAAAATAAATAAATGGTCATTGCTTCATCTTACAGGGCTGCAAGACCACTTGTATGCACTATCTTGCTTGTCTGAAGTCCCTGGTAAAGCACATAACCATGTCCTACATGAGTTCTCGTGAAACACAGTCTTGGTTTGCTTGGTGTTGGCTCCCTGTGTAAGGCTTTGCCTTCCAATAAGCCCTGTGAGCGTAGCTTCAGTGAGGCTTGTGCTGTGTTCCAGCAAGGGAGTGGATTTAGTGTGTTGGGTACAGCATTAGTCTTAACCAGTCCTTACTGTGCCCTGGCTTTAAGTTTCATATCATGGAGCTTATGAAATCTTTACATATTCACTGGTTGTTAGAGACCAAATGTAGCTAATTTCTACTCCTCTCCTCTAGTGATCATTCGTGTTCCCATACTGCTGGAAGATCCCACAGCAGTCACTGTAAAAAAATAATGAGAGTCACAAGCCATTGTTTTCTACTCCCCAATAGTGGAGTGACTGGAGATGCAAAAGTGAAGACACCAGTCAAAATCCACACCAGACAATGCAAACCAGCTCTTCCACCATTTGGGTTTTTTTCCTGTTCTTTCTTTTTGATGTAGACTCAAGTGGATGTCTCATAATTTTTAATACACAGTTCTGGCCTATGCTAAATGAAGGAAAATTCTAGTAACATGTGATAGTCTCCACTTAAAATTAAAAAAAAAGAGAGTTTAAATGCTTTCTTTGGTAAGTTTTTCTTTGAAAATTTGCCTTTGCAGATATGTAATAAAAAGGATGGGCAATATCTTCTCGAAAGCTGAGTTTGCCTTTAGGAAAGAATTAGATAATCTAAAAATTCCTCTCTGGAATGTCTCTTTTGTTGAACAATTGAAGTTGCCATAATTAAGCAGTGCTTTGTTCTTTCACAGGTTTGTTTACATTTGAGAAATTGCAATGGAACAATTAAAATTTAATAATATGGTAAATAAGAGCTGAATAATTTATTCAGAGCAAATAAAATGAATGTTGACGATCACATTTTGAGACTAGAAATAAAAAGTGGCTTTTAAGACTATAGAAATTTTGTCTTGTGTTTGGAACACACATGTTTATATTCGAACCATCTTCAAAGAAGAAAACACAGTATTTCTATTTAGGGACAGAAGTACATGTAAAGCATGAACTCATTTAAGATCAGATAAATAATATAGAAGTCATATGCCAAATTTTTCATAAAAAGAATTGCATAGAAGTGTACTCTATTGTGCAGTTAAACACTTATTTATATTTTTACAATGGAAATAGTAGAGAGCCTGATTTTTTTGCTATTAATAGGAATGGGATCTGTACCTTTAGCTTCAACAGTGCCTGACCAAGGCCATTATTCTCATTATTTATTACAAAGTCATCTACCAGCTCTATATAAATGAACAAATCAGAATCACATCGTACCTATGTATAAAGGCTTACAAGTTGACAGCATGTTTTGTTATACAGACTCTACTACTGATAAAAACGTTTTTGCCAACCTTAGGGTGCATTTAGATTTTTCTCTGAAATAAGCTTAAATAAGTCAAATGATGCATCTTCCATTCGCTACATAACATATTTTCTATCTCATAATTACTGAATTACACAGTCAATAAAGAATGTCTTCTCTATTTTCATACAGATTTATTTAGTTTAGATAAAGAGGAATATATTGAATACACAGAAATAATTTTGCATGGTTTGCAGTTCAAATAGTTCTCTCAGAAAACATGTTCTTCGATGGCTACTTAACTCTGCAAAGTCTGGTGATTCATGGGCCAAAAAATGTGGAAGAAAAACTGCCTGCCTCTTTTTTTTGATAGAAAAGTATAACACCAGAATATGTTGGTGAAAAGCAATAGGAATAATCCTTCAGAACTTGGCCTAATCCTGCCTTCAATATCCAATGGCCCAGTGCTTTAAATGTGGAGCATAGCCATGTGTTTGAGAGAAGTCTGTTCCAGCATAGTAAATTATTACTGCAACGCAGCAATAACAACTACTATGGCCATCAAATGTAGAGTTGATGTTTGTGGACCATTTTAGGTTTAACTTTTCCTGCAGCCTATGGAGACTGCAATGCAATGCCCTATGTCATGGCTGGACTGAATTGAACTGCTTTTAAACAGCATAGCAGAACCACAAGCAACTTAAAATAGGGCTGAGGCCATGCATTGTTTTTTAATTGAAGAGTACAGTCTGTCATGCATACAACCAGAATGCTCTACTGCTTATTCGTACAGCTTTCATTGTAATAAGAAAGTAAAAAAAAAAACAAACCTGAAGCCAGTAGTATTATTTCAAGCTACTGATAAAAACAGCAAGGCTTTCAGACATCTGCTCAAGTTTCAGGGTTATTTTCTGTTCTTGCAATAAACTGTAACACATACTATGCAACATGCACAACAACTGGCAAGAGTTACTCATGGAAACAATGAAAAAGAAAATAAAAGAACCAGTCCAATGGTACAAAATGATAAAAATTAATAATCAAGATGATTACTCAGGATCAAGATACAAAAGGATAATAAGGAAAAAAAAGTGCAAGGAAAAGAAAAATCTGATCAGATCTTACAGCACTAGAGAGTATTGGTTGGTGACATCTTCAGTCTGATGAAGAAATGCTCGTTTTGAAGCTACTGCTTTTCTTGCAAGGATGACGTATTCTGCTCAATGTGATTGGATCTTGTAGTCACTCAAGTCTTGTAGGTCATACTTGTTCTGTGTTACAGATTCATAATCAGGTTAAAATGGAGAAACCAGTACTGCTGCTGAAAGAGTCAATCTTCTCTTTTTCTGCCCTGTCACACTCTCCCAACCTGACATTAACCTGAGGATAAAAGAAAATTCAAAAATGATATTTAACTTGCTGCTCCTTTGTTTATCTATTTGCTTAGCAGGACAAAGGGTGATGTTGTATATGTGGTACAGTCTTTCTGGTTTTAGTCTGATAAGTGAAAGCCTCATGTATTTATTAGTGGGACAATGTGTTGGAAGGGTGTGAGGGGCAAAAATATTGGGACAGGCTTCGTAGAACTGGAAAGAAACACTAGACTGTTGAAAATCCTGAAGTTTGCAAGTCTCCTTTGGTCAATATTGGCCCAGTTCTCCATCTCTGAAGCACTAGGTGAAAAAAGATCTATTTACAGCCAATGGTAGTTATTTAGCACAATCGGTGTAGGTAAGATCAAAACTGTCTTTTTTTTTTAAATTTTGGTAGATAAGATGGATTAAAGAGTTTTTCTCCATCAATAAGGCTAAGGTAATTTGAAGAGCAGATGAGAACTAGAGCAAGCAAGGGGGTCTCCAGTCCAGAGTGCCTCTGGGCATGGTTTAAACTAGCTGCTGTTGAACAGGAAAGCAAGTGCCATTAACATGTGCACATAGCAGAGGCTTATAGACCCTACTTATGCCAGGTTGGAGGAGGTTCTCTCTGTGATTGAAAGCACTAAATTGGTCTTTAGGCTGAATAAGATTCATGGTAAGTAAACTCCTCTAAAGTCCCCAAAACCTTAGAGCCACTGCGACATTGACTGGAGTGAGGTTCTTGCAGCCACTTTTGTGTTCCATTGCAAAACTGAAGGCTTAATCTACACTACATTACTGAATTTAAAAATTCAGTAGAGGACACGACTCAATAGAGAAGCTCAGTAGCTAATTACCAGACGTTTTATAAATTGTTGTGCAGTTCATAAACAAAGTGCTCCAATTATCCATTAACCGTAGAGTTGTGATGGTTTGAGGGTTAAAGGCAGAACCCTCCAGAACAGATAGTTAGATTTCCCTCCCATCAATACAAGAAGGGAATATAAATTAATTTGAAAGCTAGAATAAATTGTAAAGTTTATTCAAAATGAAATAAATTTAAAAAAAGGAAAACCAACAACAACAGAAAAACCTTCACAATAAAGAAAAGGGAAATTTAGGGAGATGGTGTAAAGGAAAAACTACATGTACAAAAGGTAATTGGATGTAGTTCTGGCGTCTACTCGGTGGGGACACGCTCCATGGGGCGGCAGCAGCGGGCATTTGCACCTGGCTGTGTCTGCACAGGGCTGGAAGAGAAGGAAGAGAAGGAAAATGGTATGGGCCAGTCGCACGCCCCTCCCCTTCATGTGCTTGGTGCTCTATGGTCAGGACCATGCCGGTGCTCAGCTCTGCTGGTGTTCACCTGGCAACCACGTGCCCAAACCCCCCGCAGCCCTTCTCCCCCTCGTGCAAACAGAGCTGCACTTAGAACTGGTTTAAGGCAAAAACACGAGTGCGAAATCCCCTCCCGATCTACCAACATTTGATAAATCTTAACTAGCACTACCAAGAGAGTAAAGGATACCTCGCCGGAGAAGACAGATAGGGCCAGGCAGGCTCAGAGCCTGTGGCCATGTGTCCTCTCCCATCCATGGCCGGCCACAAACTGCTCCCAGCCACTCCCTCTTCCAAAGAGTCCCTCTGGTACTAGAGTCTCTCCAGTACTGGACTCCACACTCCTGTTCCTGTTGCGGGGCACAGATGGAAGTGGTTTTGGAGATATACAAGATCTTCTGGGTCCTAAAACCTAACCTATCACACACCTACACACAAATCATGTCTTCTGTAACTCAAGAATTCACATGTACTGATAAGAAACACCCAGACCCCAATATGATCTCACTAAAAAAGTATTATCTTGGTAGATTTTACTCTTCCTCATCCTTCACTACTAATTGTTATGCTTTATTCTGCAGAAGTTTCCCTCTTTTAGCTCTTTGCTATCAGTGAGTAAAATGCTCCCCACAGATTAAGAGGTATCTTTTTTCTCTGTCCAGGCATTTTCTTTGCTGTGTTCTGGAAATATGCCAGAAGGGCAGGAGATAACAATTCTGAACATTCAGTGGATCATAGATGTAAATCCTATGGAGAGATGGACTACAGCATCTGACTGATGACGCAGAGCTTTCACAAAGCTGGGGTTTTTTTTCTCACTGAATCTGAAGTGTACTTCCTACATTTGTGTCAGTGAGAACAAGAATCGTTCAAATCACTCGCTACAGGAAGTGCAGGCAGGAGTGTAAATGACCTAATTTTTGTCCTGTTTGGTTTGGTTTGATTTGGGTTTTTTTTTAAAAGCCAGACTCTTATCACTGCAAGGATTCATCAAGGAGGTAAGAAAGTGCTGCAAAATGTGTCTTCCTAATGCTTGATAGCAACAGCCAGTTGCATCTTTACTTTCCACTGTGATTACATTACACGGCTGAAGAATGGGATATTGAGAGAGATGGCCCTGAAAGCTTATTTTAGTGATCTTTGAAGAAACCAGATTTCTTTGTTGAGGAAAATTTGCAAGGTTGAAGTTTTTAGTTCATCAGTTAATGATGCATGGAAAGGACCCAAGAACTCTGTTTAGAGGTTTTGAGGAGGTAATTTATTCGCTAGCGGGTGCACAGAGGCTATCGCCACCACAGATGTGCACACTGCTTGCCCCCAAAACCATGATTCTATGCCATAAAATAATGCATATTCATTAGATATTCCAGCCAGCCTATACATATGCATGACCTGTCCCCGCTTCCTGTGTTAATTAAGTCTCCTCCCTCTTGAGCTTGCGCAGTGTCTTTTGTTGGTCGTCTTTTGAGGGTCACAATACCATCTTGCGATGAAGTAAGAGTCTTCCTCAGAGTTGAACTTTTGCACCCCATCAATCTGCGCATGCCCTGTTGTTTCTTTCACTAGTCCAAACTGTATAGCTGGTCCCTGCCAGCATTTTAGCAATCAATTTCTTCTCTGACAGGACGCACCTGGCCTCCCATCCTTCTACACAATACGAGTTGCTAAGCCTTATGATTTTCAACAATAACAGGTAGTTACTACATAATCCTAAAATAATGGTCACTCCATCAATAGTCAATGCTCACTCCATCAGTTACCTTGCTTAAAAGATAAGGGGATAGTGAAAGGCAAGTCAATTTTTTCCACCTATGTAGTTTGTTTTCCTGGATGGTTTGGAATATCCCTTTCAAATGAAGCCAGTTGCATGACACTAAACCCAGACTGGTGGTCAACACTTTCACATAAAATATCCATTTCACCAGCAATCTCATTTTGGTCCAACACATGAATTGATACATGCCTCAGAATTTTGTAGGGAATTTCTTGTTAATAATGATGCATTTGCTTTAAAAGAGCAAATAGACATACTTGTATGACATGATGGGATTTGTTGTGTTGTGGCTGTTATGTCTAGATGATGCACTTGGATCCACTGGTTTGAGAGCCACATCCAACTCCCAATGCCTAGTGGGAGTCAGCGGAAAGAATCTCACTCTATCAAAGGTTTCTGTATTAGGTCACTCCTGCAAAACTAAAAGTAACTCCTCCTCAGAAAGAGAAGAAAGAAGAAAACAAGCTCTGAAAGCAGTTAAGATGCTCCTCTCATTTTTTCTTTTCTTTGTTTTTCTGACAGTTACTTTAGGTATCGTGCCGAATAAGTGTGTGAAACAGCTTCTGGTGAATTACAATTGTTACGTATTTCCTTTTAAAGACTTGGCTCGGTGCCCTAAGTAGCACAAAGGATCTTTTTAATATTTTTTTTAATGATTTTTCATAGAATGACTAGAAGAACATTAAGTTCAACACTGGCTTTCTTCCCAGAGGACAAGACTGATGTGTTCATGCCTGGGGTAGCACGTCTCAGTCAAGCTGGGGGCTTCTTTTTCCCTATTTATGTAATATTTAATGGAGCTTCATTGTTTTTTGTAGTGCTTAGTTTGGAGAAATAGCTTACTCTTAGTTAGCAATTAGGAAAAGAGGACCTTCTTTTACTGTTCTTTTGCCAGTGTTCACTGAGGTTGCTTTTCATTTTGCAGTTATCTTTGCCCAGTATGGTCCTGTTATGCGTACCATTGAAATGTCTTCCTAGTTTGCATGTGTTGTTTCAACAGAGATCATGGAATTAAATAGCAGAATGGCAACATACGCTAACCTAAGTAGTTCAGTAACAACAGTGGTTTACCAGCACAGGCTCTAAATCCAAGTCCTGTGCTAACAGGTACTCCACGGGGTTGCATGATGGGCCCTTTTGAACTTTGGTTATAAGAACTGTGTGAACATCCTGTTGCAGCCTCAAAAAGTTAGCTCCTTTTTTCTAGCAGTTCACCCTTTGTTACAGCAGCAATTTGACGAACCCAAACTGGTTCACTGAGAAAGATCAAGGATAATAACAGATGTCACATCCTTCTCCCAGACGTGCCATGAGGGTCCTGTCCTGTGTAACCTTTTGTCTCACAGCATTGGTACTGACTGCATCAGGTCTTGTCCTGCTGAAGGCTGGATCTAGCTGAGCCCAGAGGAGCATCTCCAGAGAACTAAGTCCTTGCTTGGTTTAGGTTCTGATAGTTCTTATAACTGGGTGGCCTTCAATAGTCTATATTCTCACACTGAGGCTTGCAGCACTGAAGAATTTCTTCCATATATCTTAATAAAAGGCCTGTAGAAACAGCTCTGGATGATCTGCTAAGAAGGAAGTGGGGATAAAATAAGAGCAGTCATTGGAATTCCAGAACTGCAACCCAAAGTTTAGAAGTCTACTGCTTCTGGAAAAATAAACAAGGGGAAAAGGACAGGCGAGATTTTCTGTCAGTTTTGGTATAGCATCACAGCACACATTACAACAAGGAGCAGGTACATTACTGGCAAGAAAATAATAGAGTGTTTATACCCCTTTCTCACAATAGGTACGTGAGATCTGTGATAGGATTCCAAGGTGCATGTGTCCTGGGATGTATCAAGTATCTGATTTGCTTGTAACTCGTGAACTGCTGCCTAGTCTTCCTTCTTTATCTAACTGCAGATAAAAGATAAATATTCTCTCTGAAAGTGTAAAAAAGTCACATTTCTAGTTCCTAATTTTCCTTTTCCTTTTTTTCTTTTTAAATTTTTTTTTAACAGAAGTTATGTTCTTAATAGTAAGTAAAAGTTTTTCCAACTAAAGGAAAAATCCAAACAAAACATAAAGTAAATAAGAGATGTTAAACATTACAATTATGACTTAAGATTTTATTTTCCTGCCTATAACAGAGAAATAGACATGATTTAAGGAATTATGATACATGAATTAATGAACTGCTGCTACTGGAATGTTGTTCCATGAGCCGACTCCACTCTCACTGTGGAATGAATCTGACTTCCCTGTCCTGGCAAGAAGTAGCATACTCAAATCTCTGAACTCGTATTTTACTAAATGCGTATTGATTTTTTACTCCAGCAATATCAAGCACCCACTGAATTTGGAACATTACTGTGAAGCTTAGAAGGGGAAGTTCTTCTATGCCATGGAGCTGACATTAGAAATAGATAAGAGAGGAAAAAAGTATGAATAAGAAGTCAGGTTAACTTAGTATTATTTGAGAGATATTTTTATTTACTTGCATGTCATTCTGAGTAAATGATTTCTTAGAAACTCTAAACCAGTAAGTGCACTTATTTTGCAGCACTATCCTTAGAGAATCATCTATTAATAAGGTTCTTTTATGAAACTTGACATTAGCAGAGAAACACAGATGGATTGAGAAATCTCTCCTGAGCTGGATGATCTCAAATGAGGCTGAAATCAGAGAGGAATCATGTCTGAAAAGAAGTTTGTGGCAGTCTTGTAACACAACAGAAAGGCTGAGTGTTATCACTTGGGGTACTCAAGTACCACCTTCAAGAAATTTTATTGTAATACGCCAAAATAGCCACAGAATTAGGATGTGCTCAAGATTAGTTTGAGTCGTATTATGCCTGAAAGCACATTCAATTGTTACCTTTAGCTCTTTATCCATAGATTTTTTTTTCCTTCCTTACCAGTGCTTTCTCAAAAGATAATGTGAATCTATGCTTTCACAGTGGGGTTCATGCACTGCATTAAAGAATAGTCACTTGATAAAAACATTCATGAAAACTGTTCATAACTGCTTTTTCATCTTAATCAGCTACTAGTAGTATCCTCTGCATTCCTTATAATTTCTAAAGAAAGTCTCTACAATAGTTTCAGATACTCTGATGCAGCAGTATATTTGCCAGCATTTTGATTCTGGGCAATACTTCTAAACAATGTATGATTCACCTCCGATTTTGCTGGGTACAATAGTACAACAAGCGTAGCAACTGATAAGGAGTTAATTTGGTAAGGAAATTGTCTCTTGATTGTTGAATGTGGTTTTTTCTCATTCCCTGTGCCCTCAGTTTACTTGAGCCTCATTCCGGCCAGGGTATATAAGGGAAGAACTTGTGGCAGCATAACATAACAGTATCGATGAGCATCTCCATTTTGTTTAAAGAACAAGAGAGATATAATGACAAGAATGAAGTGGTGTTTACATTCCTCCAGGTGATTGAGACAGCTACCTCTGGGGACTTTTGAGTTTCGTGTTGTGAAGCTAATACACTTTGTCTCAAAGCAAAGCATGCCCAGCTTGCTGGGGTTCCTCACACTTCACAAAAACATTCAAGATCCTTTGTTCCAAAGTTCACTTCATAAAAATAAATACGTATTTCCACTGGGCAGAATGGGATATGCATGTAATTTAGAAAAGTGAGACACCAGCTTGGTCAAATAGGTATTGGGCAGAGCTGGCAGAAATAATAAAAACAATACCAAAGGCTAAACCTTGCTACATAGATCTGAGGCAGACTTCATGATCAAGGCAGGGTCTACTGCAAGTGAAGAATTACAAAAGTATAGGAAAGTTTATTTCAGTGAGATGTTCATATGGTTTAGTTCAATGACATAGCAATTCTAGCATTGTTCTGAATTAGGATGCTGTGGCTGAAGGTAAGTAGGCGACTGAGGTAAGAGAGCAAATTATGATATGTCACCGTCCAGCCTAATTACTGAATTATTAAAGGTGTTTTGTACAAAGGATTTAAAGATGTGCTGCATTTCAAGTTGCTCTCTGCCACAGAACTTCTGCAGTCACTCTGTTTTTCAGGATTCAGTAATTTTCTGCCTTAAGTCACTTCCTCAAAGTGAGACTTATCTTCCTCCTCTACAAGCTGTAATCAGCACCAGGTCAAAGCAATTAATTCACTTCAAAGAGATGTGGCTACACGGACCCATATGGCTGCTTCCCATGTAACTCGATAAGCCAATTAGACTTCACTTTATTTTGACCTCTTCCATTCTCCTCTACCCAAAGACCCTGTTCTCCAGTGCTTCAAACTGTATATGTATGTGCAACCCATCCGAAGTCAACTTATTGCCGCTAGGAAGTTTTCCCATGTATTGAACCTAACACTTTCCTATATTTAATTCAATTACATTGTCTTAATTGTACCTTTTTACATCGCCTTAAGCAGCAGGATTTGGCATAGGTACAGGAATTTTATAGCTCAGTAGATTTAAAGGGACTACAGTGACTGTCTTTGCAGAGGAATGGTCTGTTTTTATTAATGCTATGTTGTGACGCTGGGTTTAGGACAAAGAAACTAGGCAGTTCTCCAGGATCCTAAGTGCCTGGGGTCAGCAGGACAAGTTAGACAGCAATAACAATTATACAACCTAGAAACAACTTCTGCTGGTGGCTGCTTCTTGGAGAAGAAAAGGCTTGAGGTGACCATATCGCAGCTTTTCAGTACTTAGGAGTCTACAAGAAATATGAGGACAGTCTTTTTAGCAAGGTCCATTGTGGCAGGACAAGGGTTGATGCTTTTAAACTAGCAGAGTTAGATTAGATATAAGGAATAATTTTTTACAATGATGGTAGTGAGTCACTGACGCAGGTTTCCCAGGAAGTGGTACATGCCTCATCCCTAGAAACATTGCAGGTCAAGCTGGATGGGGCTCTGAGCAATCTGATCTAGCTGCCAATGTCCTTGCTCATTGCAGGGGGTTTGATTAGATGATCTTTGAAGGTCCCTTCCAACCCGAAGTATTCTACGAACATATGATTTAAATTATATATGGTATTCAATGGTTTAGAAAACAAAGCTAGAGAACTCTCTTATTTCATCCTCATAACCTATATGGAGACCTATGGACCTATAATGGAGATTCCTGTATTATATTTTTACACTCCTTTGAAAATTATAGTCTTGAATGTCATGGTGAAAAGTCACATTTTGAGAGATTTCTCAGAATATGAAGTTTTCCCTGTGGTCAGTTAAAAAAAAAATTAAAATTCCGTCTCTGCGTTTAACCACCTCCAAAACATTTTCTCTCCCTTTTTAATCCTCCAGTGGGACTCTGAATCCCACTGAAATCAATGAAGTTCTGTAACATACCACAACCAAGCCTTTGATATTCACAGACTATACGTTTTGTAGGGTGTATTTTGGCATAAAAGAATGTGTATTTGCTTCATTGGGTGGTTCCGGCAACTTCAGAAAAAGTGTTTCATGCAGAAAAATACTTAACTACATTTTAGATAGGAACAGCTTTTGGAACTGGAAAGTAAAAGCATAATCTTATTATGTTGAAAAAGAGCATACAAAAACAAATATGAAGCTTTCCTAGAGCTTTTTCTATTAGGTGAGGTTAGATTTTAGAGAAATACGTGATTTTGGAAATGTTCTGACCACCCTGAATCTGCACTCATGAGACAAAAATATTGCCTGCCACTTTTGTAGGTAGCTTTTAGTCTCTAATCCTTCAATAGCATTATAATCTTGGAGGAGTTTGTATTAGACTTTGAATAGAAGCCAGAACCTGCAAGATTATCCACCTTTTATTCAGAAATACAGGCTGCAGGATACGATGCTACAGGATCAATTGTTTTGATTGTACTTCTCACTATTCAATCCGTTCTTTAGCACCAATGTTTTTGACTTTGCCTCTTCTCACTACCCATGCACTGAAAATTCTTCCCCCTCTGCCAAAACCTGAATATTCACCTATTCTTTTCTGTAATAAAGACAATGAGAAGTGAAATGATATAGGTTTAGTATTAGGTATGAAATAGTTAACACATCACTTGAATCCCAGTGTACCTCCCATATAATCCATCTGCTGAAGAGGGATGTAATATCATCAGTCATCAGGCAAAAGGATTTAGCTCTGCCCATAAAAATACTTGCACAAGTTCCCTCAGCTAAATGTTAATTAAAACACAGGCTTTGCAAGAAGTGTCCTGGGAACTCCAGTGGTTTCTCTAACTTTGCTATATGAGGAAAAAGATTCTCCTTAAACGAAATAGAGAAGATTGTTGTGCCTTTAAATACAGGATAAGTGGTCATTAGACTTGATTATCATTTACTGGCACCATGGAGATCTTGTCTGATTTATCTTCCTTCTGTTTTGAATTCCTCACAACACAAAACTCCTCTGGCAGTACCTGCCCACTCACCCAAGAGCACTCACTGCAATGCTTAATTAAGAGATGCATGTAAAGTCTTCTTCAAACCCTTGGGTGAGCAACAGATAAAAATACAACCACTGAGTTTACACGCATCAAAAATACCATTTTAGACAACTCCTTCTCAGGGACTTTTCTGAGTAAAGATGGTTATTAATTGTTTTTCTTCATCTGGCTTAAACTGAATCCAACAAAACTACTATTACCTCCTTCTATAAACCAGCAAACAAGCAGTGTTTAGTACAAGGAAATATGCAACAATCAAAATAGGGTTTTATGGTTACCAAAAACATTTTAAATCTAAGTATGTAAATACATTTATTTTTATGAACTTTTGTTTCTTCTGTTTATTATTAAAGGAATCCAGAAGGAAGTAAATCTCCGTAAAAGTTTCCACAACAGATGTGATTTCTTTTCATTCAGTGAGTTAACAAGGTGATTTCGAATAGAACACTTTCAGGGTATCTGTGTAATAGCTGACAGTTTTCCTCTTTCACACTCTCACATGCGGACGGCGATACAGGAACAGTAATGAACCCAGTACAGCAATAACATTGTGCAAATTGCCTGTAAGTTACAGAACTTTTGGAATTTTCTTGCCCTACAGTGACTGAAAAAACATCAAAAAACTCTCTAAAACTTCTAGCAACGCACAGCCTGATTTAGAACAGCATATCCCAACTTATTAAAAACGTACACAGTTAATCGTGCTGTGCAGAATTCACCTAACAACATGATGTCATGACAGCAGGTCAGTCCCAAATAGTGAAAAGGTACAGAACCAAATCTTCTGGCTTCATGAGTTTTATGACAAGTGTTAGAGCCTCCATTGTCCCACTGCTCCTGTATCTAGCACTGACCATAACGTTGCACGAGTTATTTTTCCAGCATTTACTGTAGCATTACAAATACATAGTACATGGTCACTTTCTTCTGTGAAAAACTTTTTAAATTAATAACGAAGGATTAAAATTATAGTATAGCTTCGAATGCCATAAAGCTATTGATAAAAATGTTGGAGTTGGAATTATTAGTTTGAGTCGCTCAAGTCCCTTCATATGGGACTCCATTCTGTGATTCTTAGTGTATTCTGGCAGCTCATGTCTTTTTACATGGGGAAAATTTTTCCCACTCCTGTTTTTAGCTTATTTAACAATTGCAGTACTTAGTTTTGAATCCACATAGAGTTTAAGGAGAGTGTGTATCCTGGGACATGAATTGTCTGCCTAAGGTTTAAGAGGCTGTGAGCTGGGCCCATAGAGGATTGTCTTTATTAAATGTTCTGCGTGTCTCTTTTCCTTTCTCTGTACAATGGCTAGCTACATTTGCACCACACAGTTGCTTTCATTGCCTATATATATTACTCGAAGTTTGCATTTGGGGTTTGTATCTTTGTTTTGTTTTCTGGCAATGAAACAATACTTGCTGTAAATTAAGTCAAATTTCCGTGAAGTTCTGCATACATTTAAAGCATGTGTTCAAATGAACTCTCTAATCTCTGAATGAAATGCTTAAATAACCTCTTTGGAAACATCTGTAATGTGTCTCTATTAAATTAATGAGGTTGTGTGGGCACCACCAAGAAGCTACATATTGCACTGTGTTAATTTGGGACACAGAAGGTAAGAAAAGGTGTGATTGATGGAATAGCTAAGGAAAAGTTTAAAGCAATGACAAGTTTCCAAGTCAACCAAGGCTAATGGTGTTTGAGACTTTCTGTGCAACTTAGTTCTGCGTGGCTTCCCTTCTTCTAGGAAGCTAGAATCTCATAAAACTATACACCTTAGTGATTGCTTCTATGCGTTGAATAAGGAGTGGAAAAGAACAAAATAAAAATACATTGCAAGGACTTGTAAAAAGCAGTTAGGAGGGCTATAGAAATGGTAAGATCAAATTCAAGTGATACTGAAAATAGAGAATCATGTCTTTGTTTTTTCAGTTTTCTCCTACTCCCTGAATCTCTGATCTACACTAGTCTGCTCTGGGAACACCTTACCTTATTTTCTCTATAATGTTTTAAACTGTGAGACCAAGCTTTTGACTCCCCAGTGTGAGAAAAGTTCTTTCTATTAAGGATCACTTCCAAAATATCTAGCAGATCACAGTAATTTCTCTTGTATTCAGGACTGGTGTCCGGCCAGAATTCCCTGAGGAGGATGGAGACACAACACTGGTGTTCATCCTTTGATCTCTTCATGAGAGGGAGAAGCTGCGTTGCATCTGGTTTCTGGCACATTATCAGTTACAGTCAGAATGTCCTCATGAGAGATAACTTAAAAAGTCTGCACATGGAGGTAAATCTTGGCAGAATACACCTCAGGAAGTGGCTGGGCAGTGGAGAAACTCCTGCGAATTACACTGACTTTAATGTCTTCTTTTAGAACTACGATTACAGGCAATCTGTCACTCCAGAGATACATACTATTGACTGTTTACTAACTCTCGTGTGTATCAACACCTGTGGAGTAAGGATATATTTTCTATATTTTTCTATATTTTTAGTTACTATGCTATTAAAACATACTAAGAACAGGAACAAATACTCTGATGAACTGCAGTGTAACAGCCACGAAGCAAGCAGCTGACTATTGCTTAGTTGTCATCAGCATATCAACGTGCCTGTATTTCTTAAAAGTTGTTTCTACAGGAGAAAGGGAAATGAGTTTTTAAAATCATTAAGATTGATCCTGGATGCACCATGGCATCTCCTTTCAACCCCAGAAGGTTCCAGTTCCAGGTTATATAACTCACTTCCCTCCAGTGCACAAAACATCATCTTTTTCAGACTTTCTTCTTTGTGAAAAGCATATACAAAGCTGCATGTTCTTCATTCCTCATGCCTTCAAGGAGCCAGAAGTAATATCCTGATAATTCTTGAGAAAGGTTTAATCTGGGACCAGCTGCAGGTTGTTGGTTGCTGGTTCCTAGTACAAGGCAAAACATGAGAGGATTATGTAGCTGAATAAGCAGCAGTGATAAGGAAAATCCAGGATGAAAAATGCATTATTCCTGGAAACAAGACAAAATCAGGGGCTCCAGACCGACCATTGGCATGAGAAGCTCACTGAGCAAAGATAAGTAAGTGACAGTAACTGTCTAGAAGCTGTCTGCTGCCCCTAATTGCTAATACACTCTTCAATGTCAATTTGACACAGAAAAAATACACTCTGCATTAATGTGTGGTGGTATGGAAAACCACGAGCATGGGTGTCTTTGCGTGCAGTCTGCAAGGGCACAACAGAAACAGAGCCCGTTGTGTACCCCAGTGAAGACTAGTTCAAAGAGCAGTGTGATGTAAGGACTCTGCAACTTGATCTTGCTTTGGTGTTTTTGGAAGAAAAATTACTACAGTGTCACAGGAGATGAATGATGTGAATTTTCCACTGATGATACTCTCCCTGCCTACTACTGGATCATAAAGCCTCAGCTGAGCATTCTGACCATAGAAATGAGCTCTTCAGCCATCTGTTGAGCACCTGCAGGATGGTGTTTGAGTGTGCATTTCAGCACCTTGGGGCCAAGTAGCATATAGTCAATGTTTGGCTTGAGAATGTGAGTGCTGGTACCTTTCCTGTATTGGGGTTGACAGCTGCATCTATAAAACCACCCAGGTAACTGAAGCAGTGAAGTGGCTCAATCATCTAGGGACACAGTCAGCAATAGGCAGGAACAATTCATGCAGAGACCTTGACTGGTCCTTTAGCAAAAAAAGTATGAACCCAGGAGACTCAAAAAAATCTGCTTGAATCCTGTCCACCTTAGAAAACCCTTGAGAGTTTTCTTAGCTCTTTTTCTTTTGCTGGCTTCTGCATAAATAAGGATTTTTTTTCTTTTCCTATGTATTTTACTTGGCGATATCTTATCATTATCTGTTCAAGGTTCTGTTACCTTGCAAAGAATTGAGGTGTATTTTGAAGTTCCTGGCTTGCAGACAGCGGTTAAAACATGGGAAAAACATCAAACGAGTATCACATTAAAAGAAAGCTGGCAAAAAGTCTATAGGAGTGTAATACCAAGACATGCAGATTCAGAAAAGGAATTTAGGACTTAGTCATAAGAAAAGTGCAATGCAGGAAGGATATTAAAAGTCAGTAAAAGGGAAATTGCAATGAGATATAGGCTCCTAGTATTCTGTTGTGACTGAATATCTGATCTGGAGAATGCAATGGCCTTGTTCTTAGACATGATGCATCTCACTGAAAGCATGTAGTACTGGTATTGTCTGGGTGGGTGATAGGATAGCTCTCAACGGATGGCTGATATTTTTTATCTAAAAGACTCTCATATCCACTTGATTGTGTCTAAATTCTTGACAGTTAGCAAACAAACCCTAGCTTTGAAGAACTTGATGGTACTTTCTTTGTGACAAAACTTAACTATGTTGTAGTCTATCTGAAAGTAATCACTATGTTCTTATAAGACTTATCTTTTACTACTTGTTTTACCTTTGTCTCCTCTCAAAATCCAAGCAATTCAGATGGTCCTTAAGGTCTAATTTTATAGCATGGTGAGCATTAAACATTCTGGTCATGAGGTGACAGCACAGGAGTCTCGGGGAGCACTCCAAAGACCACCACTCTCAAGCTTTGTGAGACAACATGGAGGGTGGCAATGAATGTCTCCAGCAGAGAGCTTAAAGGGATGCTCATGGATCCTGCTCTGACACTATAAACCAGTGACAAAAAGCTTTGGCATGTCCTAGTTGCCCAAAGCAGTGACCTTGGAAGCCATAAGCAGAGCCCAAAATACAGTATTTGTTGCAAGATGATGTAGGGAGGCAACTAGGAAAGTCAAGGCCTTCTTTGAATTAAACCTTGCAGGAGAGGTCTAGGACAACAGAAAGGTCTTCTTCTGAAACACTGCAGGCAATGTAGTCCCTTACTGAATGAGATGGGTGCCCTGGTGACAGAGGATACAGAGAAGGCAAAGTTACTGAATGCCTTCTTTGCCTCTATCTATACTGCTACAGGTTGTCCTGATGAGCCCCAGATCCCTGAGGCCCCTAAGGAGATCAGGATAAAGGAGGACTTTATCTTGGTTGGCTGGGTTAGGGATCAACTGAGCAATCTGGACATCCATAAATCCTTGGGTCCTGATGAGATGCACCCATGGGTGCTGATGGACATATTGGAAGTCATTGGTAATGAGAATGGAGAGAAGCAAATGTCACTTCAGTCTTCATAAAGGGTAAGAATGACGATCCAGGTAACTATAGACCAGTCAGCCTCTCCTCCACCCCCAGAAAGGTGATCTAACTCCTTATCTGCAGTGCTGTCTCTAGGCACAGCAAGGATAAGACAGTTATTAAGAGCAGTCAACATGGGTTTTAAAGGTGGAGTCATGCTTTACCAACCTGATAACCAGGTGTATAGATGATAGTGAAACAGTGGATGACAGGGGTTCACACTGATTTCAGTAAAACACCATCTGCAACTGCATCCTCACAGCTTAAGTGAGGAAGTGTGGGCTGCATGATCAAGCAGTGAGATGGCTTATGAACTGGTTGAAAGAAAGAAGATAAAGAGCTGTGATCAATGACACAGAGTCCAGCTGAGGGCCTGAATCTAGTGGAGTCCTTCAGCGGTCAATACTGGGACCGGTTCTGTGTTCTGTTCAGTATAGTCATTGATGACCTGGATGAGGGATTAGAGTGCACTGTCAGCAAGTTTTCTGATTACATCAATCTGAGAGAAGCAGCCGATTCAGCAGCAGGCTGTGCTGCGACTCAGTGGGACCTAGATAGTCTGGAGAGTTGGGCGGGGAGAGATTTCATGAAATATGATAAGGGCAGTGTAGAGTTTGGCATCTGGGCAAGAACAACCCCAGGTACCAGCATAGGTTGGGGGCTGACCTGTTGGAGAGCAGTGCAGGAGAAAGGGACCTGGGGGTCCAGGTGATCAGCAGGGTGACCATGAGCCAGCAATGGGCCCTTGTGGTCAAGAAGGCCAATGGCATCCTGAGGTGTGGTTAGTAGATTGAGAAAGGTTCTTCTTCCCCTCTACTCTGCCATCTCTACCCTATGCCCTGGAATATTGTTTCCAGTTCTGGGCCCCTCAGTTCAAGAAGGACACAGAACTACTG
Source organism: Phoeniculus purpureus (assembly GCA_028565055.1). Classification (NCBI taxonomy): domain Eukaryota; kingdom Metazoa; phylum Chordata; class Aves; order Bucerotiformes; family Phoeniculidae; genus Phoeniculus; species Phoeniculus purpureus. Next base: position 113,082,184 of record JAOXOE010000001.1, read on the forward strand.
GACAGAGTCCAGCACAGAGCCACAAAGATGATGAAGGGATTGGAACACCTCCCTGGTGAAGAAAGACTGAGGGAGCTGAGTCTCTTTAGAGACTGAGGGGTGACCTCATTAATGTTTATAAATATGTGAAGGGTGGGTGTCAGGAGGATGGAGCCAGGCTCT
>JAOXOE010000001.1:113082445-113149305 GCA_028565055.1 Phoeniculus purpureus
CTTCCTCCTCACATCCAGTCTAAATCTACCCATCTCCAGCTTTGCTCCATTCCCCCTAGTCCTGTTGCTACCTGATACCCTAAAAAGTCCCTCCCCAGCTTTTTTTATTGATATTCATCAATATCTAGTTACGAGTTCATTAAGGGTTTGGCTGCAGAATAAAGCAATGAAGCTGTTGTGAAAGTTTGATCAAGAAGACTGTCATCAGTGCTCAATTATTATCTATAACAAAGCTGTTGAAAGTTGTATGTGTGTAAATACATCTAAATAGCAAGACTATGCACCCTTTATGCAATCTATAGGTTGCAATCTGTATTAACTGGATTGTAGAACACATTCCTTGTAGAACACAGTATTCTGTTGAGTTCATCAGCTGTTGATCAGTTTACTTCTCGTGATTTAACTGAAAATTAAACCCTCAGTGGTGGAGTAACTGGTCGTGCCCCTTGAAATTCAACAAAGAGTATGCTGTTGTCTAAAAATTCTCAAAAAAATATCGTGTTATTTTCCAAGTCAAAACAAAAATGCAGGTGTTTTACCCTCTGTCACCAAGAATGCATTCTTGCTGCTTACGTTATTGTTATTGTATTTAATTATGTTGTTGTATTTAATTGTGTTGGTCACATTTCACTATATCTTGAAGCATAAGGTAACTTGATTGATGCAAACTGATAGATTATATCCAAGGTCCAAGAGAAGCATCCCAGCAATTGTGAGCAGATGCTGAGAATTTTTTAATTTTACCCTGTACTTCAAAGCATATGCCTACATTTCAGGTGATGTTACTATACTCCTGTGCAAGAAAACTATCATCCTTTGTTGAATTAAATCTGCAGCTTCTGAATCATCAGTTGTTAGCAGCATTACGATACCAGTTAACTTACAGGTAATGTGTGAAACTGATAATGTGGGTTCGAGTGTAAATGTATCAAAGCATCTTTTTGTCTATTTTTTAAGTTATATAAATTTACAGCAATTTACTAGCAACCTATTTGACTTACATTACTAAAATTCAGCACAGATTTAAATCCACTGTTTCTAAAATACACAATTTTATTTTTTTAAGTAATGTTCAAGTAACTTCTGGCTGGTTTTATATCAACGGTTTTCAGTGACGAACCTACTACCACGAATGAGAGAGAAGGTTAAGTTTGCAAGCTCATTTATGCCTGGAAGCACAAGAATAGAACAAAATGTGGTTTTGATTGTAGGATTGGAACAATATTTGAAAAAAACAAAGTCCTTCTTGGTATCTGGGTGAGCTAGTAAACCATCAGAGATTTATAAGATACTGCTTTCAAAGAGTAAGCTCCAGGGTTTGAGCATAGTCTTTGCCTGCCCTCCTAAAATAGTAAATAGCAGAATCATACAGACTGGAGCTGATTATTTTCCTAAACCCAGACCTTCCTTAAGAAAAAAAATTTTGCTGAATATGGATCAGAATCAGAACTAAGCAATTAAAAAATTAAAAAATGTTTCAGACATTAAACAAAACCTTATTTCATTCTGGTACAGACTATTTATAGGATTTTTTGTGATTAGGAGACATTCAGCCACAAATGGAAGGAATGTATTGAAGCCTCAATATGTTTTATTGCTAGGCTTCTAGGGATACTGAATCCCAAACATAACTGTGAATGACAGCACTTTGATTTCTGTTAGAGGCAAGGGAAGAGAATGCAGCCATTCGTCATATGGATCCCAGTCAGATGTCACTAAGTATGGTATATATGTATACTATCACCTGACATTTTTCTTTTTAAAGTTTAATAATCAAATAAAGCCTAAATGTAGTATTATACACCCAGCCTGTTTAAGACTGATGGAAAATGTAAGTGACTTTATGGGTACTCCTGCCAGTGAAAGAAACAGGAAACTTCTTCCTTTTTTAAGACAATTAAAAAAAAAGCCAAAAAACCTCCCACAAAACCAAAACACCTCAAAAAAAACCACAGAAGGGAAAAAAAGAAGAATGTCAAACAATATGCTTTCTTATTAAGCAGAAGCAAAGAATTTTGCATCTTAAGAGAATCTCTGGACATTTTAAAGAAGCTATAGATAGTATATTTCATTTAGATATTCTCAGAAGAACAGAAGTCCTTCTGGAAATGTATTGTTTGCATATATTTGTTACTGGATGCCATCTGGTCTGTTACAAAACAAACCATGTTTCACTTCAGAGGTATCTATCCATAGCTCTTCCTAGGATATTAGCCACTGAGTGAGACAACATGAAGGAGGAAAGAAACTTATTTGATGCACAGATTGTTTAAGGATCTTCTATATTTTTGTAAGTTAAATCACAGTCTGTTCACAACAATAAAAGCCATCTCTTCACTAGATATTCTGACTTTGGCTGTTTTATCTAATCTAGTAAAGTGAAAGAAGTTACCTTAGCACATATGTACCTACCCAACGCATCTTCTTCTGCTGTACAATAAGATATCTTTCTGTATTCACTATCTCTTAGTATTAAACAGTCGTTCTTATGTGCTTATTATTTAGGGTCATGTTATGGATTTCACCTGCCAGACTCAAGGTGTGTCCCCAGGATATACTGTTCTTGTTAGGGCCAAAGGGAATGGTCATGGTACAGCGTTGTGGTCCTCCATTACTTCAGTGGTGACTGTGCATTCTAATAACATCATCTTTGCTGACTTAGCAAAGAAAAAGGAGATGGAATTGTTTTCCATGAGAAAGTGCACTTTACTGGAACCAGAAACTTACAACAATCTGTAATGCAGAGTACAGAGTGAAACTGAAATGAACTCCGTTGGTTTGACAAAAGAAGCCATTTTAACTGAAGTTGAGGTGCCTTCAGTATTCTTTCTTTAAAAAATTAATCACAGTTTTTTCTTTATTTCTAGTCAGAATTAAGAAAAATAAATAAAATTTCTTTAGGAAGAATTTGTTCCACATTAAACTCTGATTAACAATTATTTTACCAATAGAGCTGACAGTTCAGATTTCTTTTTCTGTGTTTGTTGCAAGTGATTTTCTGGTCAGCTAAAGAGGAATCAATAAGATACTTGGTTTGGGACAACTAGCTTTTGCCAGACTGAAAGCAAGATTTAACTGATCACCTTGTATGAAGAAGCTGGTTTCCTTGGGATCTTTCTGAAGTGACTAGAGAGCCAAATCAGGTCTTTAGTATGCTAAAATACCTAGTTGCATGCAGGATAGTCACTTTGGGAAAACATTGAGGCAGACCATCAAGCCAATCCTTTTTTCAGCAATTCCTCAAGCACATTATAACTTAACTTTGTGTAAAGCAGGACTAGTGAGCTACCACCTGTGTGATTCCATAAAAGTTCCAAACAGCGTAAGTAAAAGGGTCTGGAGTTTACAATGTTGGGTTTCTTTCTTTGTTTCATGAGGGTTTTATTTCTTTTCTGTTATTTAATTTGATGGCTTTTGTGAGAAAGTATCTCACCTATTTAAGGGCAATGAATTAGCTACAGGACTTTTAAAATGGAACCAAATCTTGCTCAAAAAAAAAAAAAAACCCACAATGATTATTGTGGGTGCTATAAAACCAAAAAGCATGTTGTATCAACTAGCAGATCGAGGATCTAGCTGACTGGTTTGTTTAGCAGGCTTACAGTAGCAGGTCTATCATTATTTCATCAACTTCTAAACATCTACATCATGATTTTCTGATAGTATATGAAACTGGTGACCCTGTTAGTCCTTTCTAGCTTCTTACATTCATTATACAGCAGTAGTATTATAAATAATATCTACAGTGATAAAAACCTTAATTACGATAATTGGTATTTTGTACTAGATACAAAACAGCTTCTACTAAACATCATCACAATCTATGTACAGTGTCATTGTCTCTCTTGCATTTATGCAATTTTTAGTACAGATAAAAGACATATGGTTATATTATACCAAGGTGTGCTTAATTCTCATTTCTTCCATTGTTGTATATGCTGAAAAGCCGCCTTAGTGTACTTTTCAAGGGAATTATTGTTCTCCTTTCTTTTCATAATCTTTGTTCATACCTTGTTTAATTCTAATGATAGTTTTAGTCATTATTTTCTATACTTAAGCAGTTAGGAGAATGGCAGTATCAGATCAATACCTGGAACCAAACTCATTATATGAGAACCTACCAAAAAAAAAACCAAAAAAGAAGGAGGAGAGAGAAAGACTGGAAAATAAAAAGTCTTTAGCCACATCTGTAATTTTTCAAGTCTGTAAATTTCATGAAATAATGTGTTCTGAATCATGTACTGAGGTTAGAATATAAAATTAGAAAATAATGTGCTCTGAGGCACACTCTGTCTGAGGTTAAAATGTAAAGTTAGATCTTTCTAGTACTTATGCATCCTGTTTACCAAATAAGAATTTAGATATTTCCATGATGTGATTGGTTAATTATTGCTCTGATACATCTCAAAAGGTTTCTTTGACTTCTGCAAGGCCTTTGACACTGTCCCTAATGATATCCTTGCCCCTTAAACAGAAAGACATGGATCTCATGGGGCATTTTAACTACCCTAATATTTGCTGGAAGATCTACTCAGCCAGCCATCCACAATCCAGGAAGCTAGGGTACTTCAACCCCCTAACCCATCGATCCCTATCATCCCTCACACTAGGCAGTGGCCAAAAACTGGCCCTTACCTTAGCAGACCTATCCTGATACAAAAAATTAGGCCCAGAAGGAATCGCAAACCTCCAACAAATAGCAACAAAATCCTCAACCCCAATGCACACAGGAATAATCAAGGCCTACCTTGGGTCCTTCGCCGTCTCCACCGCCATCGCCATCCTATCTTCCATATAGCACCAAACCAATGGCCCCTAATGTTCGAAAATCCCACCCCTGGCAAAAATTGTTAACAACGCACTAATTGACCTCCCAGGCCCTTCCAACATCTCCTCCTGACGAAACTTCGGATCCCTGCTGGGAATCTGTCTAGCCGCACAAATCGTAACCGGCCTAGTTACGCTTTGTAACTCCAGTGCATTGGGGACAAACTCCAAACTCCTGCAAATGGTGGAGGAGCCCACTAGGAGAGGAGCACTGCTGGATCTTGTACTCACCAACAAGGAGGGTCTGGCTGCAGCAGGGAAGGTTGAGGGCAGCCTTGGCTGCAGTGACCATGACATGGTGGACTTCAGGTCTCATGTGGCAGCAACAGAATACTTAGCAGAATCATAACCCAGGATTTCAATAGGGACAACTCTGGCCTTTACAAGCAGTTGCTAGGGGAAATCCCATGGGACAGGGCACTGGCAGGTAAAGGGGCCCAAGAGAGCTGGTTAACATTCAAAGATCACTTCTTTGAAGCCCAGGACAAGATCATTGCAATAGGAAGGAAGTCAAGGAAGGGAACCAGAAGAGCTGTGTGGTTAAACAGGGAGCTGCTGGGCAAACTGAAGAGGAAGAAGAAAGTCAATAGGTCGTGGAAGCAGGGGATGGCCTTTTGTTGTAATTATAAGGCTCCAGTCAGAGGACGTAGGGACACAACTAGGAAAGCCAAGGCCTCCTTTTGTTTACCTAAGTGATGTGTACTTTTTAATACATACATGTTACAAAAAAAATCATGCATAATGTATGAAGCAAAGCCTTTAGGATTCATGTTTCTCTTTCTGTGACTTTTGCATGCTGTCTACATATAACATGCAAACACACCTAGACATTTTTGTGAGGAGAAAATTGAAAAAATTATGCACTCTCTATTTTGCAATTTGAAGGAACTTTAATATGATCTCAAAATTTGTATAATTAACTCATTTATAAGCAACTCTAGAAATGCATTTTAGCAATCTACTGAAAAGCAAAACCACCATGCAATTATGCTGCAATTACAAGTTAATTACACAGATATTACAGCATCTGCATTTTACTTATACTGTCTTTTCTAAGATTACAATAATTAACCTTACAGCTTCTGCGTTTTACATTGCATAACAATAAAGCACATGACCTGGTAAAGTGTAATTTTTCTGCTCTTATGCTTACTTCATATAAAAAAAATCTTACATAAAACACTGACATAGCACCATTTAATTAGCTAATTCAAACTTAAAATGCTTTAGACAATACCTATATTTTTCTAAGTATGTTAATCATTTATTAAACAATGTATTAACAGAAGTAAAGAAATACATATTTATTCCCATATTTAAAGTTTTTCCATAAACTCATAAGATAACATTCAGATCTGACGATCTTTCTGGTGCACTGTTCAGAGTTTCCCTCTTTCTGAGTTAAAAACTAAGGTATATTTTCTTCTTCCCTAAGTTTAGATCCTTAAAACAGTATGAATCAAACTTTCTTGCTTCATTTTCTGAAGAGGGAAACGATTAGCTTGAACTAATTTTGTTCTGAACCTTTCTTTGTTTTCAGATTTGTAGGCACAAGGGAAAGTGAACTCCAGTGTTCACTTTTAAGAAAGGTTCATCCTTATGTTTCCTACTGTTTTTCCTCAAAACTGTTTTACATAAACAAAGTACAAGCCCTGTCTGGAATATGTTTATAGAGTTATAATAATAACTCTATAAACAATAACAGAGTTATTGGTTCATCAATGGAGCACATGCATACGAGAGGAGTAGGAAGAAGTGAAGCAATCTTGATTAGCATGTTAAGCTGCATTTTCAGAATGATCAACTAAATGCTACCATTATTATCATCAAAATCAGATTTTCAGTAGATATTTTTAAGTCTTGATTTGTGATTCACTGTAATGGATTTTTCTTCGTTATGTTGGACTGAAGAACTACACTGTAGCTCTAAAGAGGGAGAAAAAAAGATGCAAGAGGTTTTACCAAGGATGTCTGAGTATCTAATTATGACATGTTGTGCATGCTTTTATTTCATGAGCCTATTTGTTCACGCCTAATCAATGATATAATTTTAAATAACCAAACTAAGACATTTTGCCTGACGAATGGATGGGAATTCAAAGAATTAAAGACACAGAAATACCAGAAAGAGGGACTGCTGATTTCTATTCTTCATCATTTCAATTTAAATTTCAGACAATTTATTATAAACAGGCAAACAAAAAAAATCCTGTTAAGTGTGTTTGACAACAATACATCTACAGTTCTACCAAGAAAGCAAAGAAGGAAATTATGGCATACATGAAAAAACAATTTTATGAAGAAGGCAATCTCCTCTAGCAGATCCTGCTCCAGGAGATCCTTTCCAACCCCTACCATTCTATGATTCTGTGGGGAAGAGAACTGCATTGCTTACATGTATTAGGTTAATTACAACTTTTTTTTTTTCTTAAACCCTTATGTATCCGTATTGAAAAATGTGAGTTTTCCTATAGAGCGACATCTAGTAAAGAACAAATGGATATGTTATATTTTACCTTTCTTCTGGAGTTGTGATTTAATAGCTATAACATTTCTTCTATGGTAAGCACATGCGATCCAACAAAAAAAATTTTATTTCTCTGTCCCCTGGAAATGTCAATGAATGCTCACTCATGCCTTACAATCTTCTGGAATATTTGTATTCATTACAGTATATACGCAGATGTTATATATTCTTTTAAATACATCAAAACCATGTTTATGTTAGGAAGGAAGAGGTGCTTTATAAAACCTTAGTATAAATTAATTCTTAATAAATTTAAACTGGTAATAAACAAGAGATATCTAGCCTTTAGAAAGGTAATATTCTGAAGCTGTAGTGTCATCACCAGGTAAAATTAATTTGATTTAAATCAAGTTCAATTTATTTCTAAAAGACATCAAAAATAAGTTGTGGTTTTGATAGTGGGAGGTGAAGTCAGTGTCCTCTTCTGTATCACAGCAAGGTCAACCTTTTCCATTAGAGCAATGTGACATGTTTCAGGAGAATAATAAATAGTTTCATTCTCATTTCCAAAAAAGTTAGAATAGTTAATTCAAAACACACTGAACACATCTAAACCCACAATAGAACTAAACAGATTGGTAGAAGGGTGAAAAATACAGATACAGGAACAATATCCTGAGTGGCATGGCCACTTCAGGAAAATGAAGGATTCGAGGGTGTTTTGTTTCATCTTTATCGTTTTTTTTCACAGGTAAATTCCTTATTTTGTTAGCATTTCATGTCTAGCTTACCTCTTAAGTACATTATCTAAACCCATTAACACTCCTCTCTTGCTTTGCTTACACACAGATTGTTTGAGAAACAAGAACATTCCTAGTCAAAGACCTTTGAGATCAGAGAGATAGCTTTCATTGCTTTCATTAAGCTTTGCCAAAAAAAAGCCCTCCCTGTGGTTAAAGTTCTTGCAGTGTAAGATAAGTAGTGGACTGATGGATATTTGCATTTATAAGGGCTCTGTTCTAGTGGGTTTGCTGCAACCTGAAGTAAACCTTTGTACGTATATACACAGGTATGCTCACATGTATTTCCTATGGAATTAAATATTTGAAAGATAATATTAAGGAATATCACTAAGACAGTATGAAGTTCTGATATCCTCATCTTCTGATTCAGCATAACAGAAGAAATGTGTCTAGAAATACATCACCATATAATCATATCTATCATTGCCGTAGCCAAATATGTCAGATCCCTGCAGATTTTGCCATTAGTGCGCACGCGGTAAATTGCTTCTATTCATAGATCGTTGTGAGTTTCCTTTAAGTATTCCTGGAAAGCATTTCCTAGCTGTAGATTTTAAATTAATCAATCAACTTGTGTTTTTATGGCACCATTCTGGAAAACCTACTCAGTGAAAGGAAAATGGATTCATACCCCCCCATTTAAGACTAAAACATCTATCTTCTCGACGGTTCATTGAAGACATTGCATCTATGCACACTCCAACAGCTTCATACCTTTAGGAAAACTTTCACTTCAGAACTAACAAATACACATAGGAAGCAATAAAATGTCCCTAGTCACAAAGAAGAATATGGAGTCAACTGGAACTGTAATTTGACCATATAAATAAGGCTTCAATTTCGTTATTTGGGCAAAAGTGAAAGTACTTTAAAAGTCATTTCTGCAGGCCACAGTATGGTTGCTGAAGGGCAGCTGTGGGTTTGCTCAGTTACATATAGATGTCAACAATGTGGATGTCAGCAGCTGAGCTCAGCTTTTTTCAGGGTCATGAATAGAAACAGGGTCTCTCATGGCTCAGCTCACCTGTTCTTGATTTGATGAGTCATGCCCTTCAAGTGCCTGTTTCTCTTTCTTAATCATGAAAGGTGTCGAACATGGTTAGCTCTGATGCAGACATCAACTGAGACTTCTGTTTACCAACAGAGTTTTGGCAATTGCTGATTATTATTGTAGTGAAACTTCAGTTAAATTGCCAAGTAGAAGGCAAATCTAGCAAGAAACCTCTCATGCCAGAGTCACAAGACTTGTGAGACATGACTTCATGTATTTAATGGAGGTGTATAATGTCATAAGAGTTTTGGAAGAAAATAATGCCATGAAACAACGAAGCAGCACCCATATTCATCAATTTAGGTAAGACTTTGTAATCACAGTAACTAACACATCAATTTAAGATGCAAATTTTCTTTGTATCTTAATAAAATGGATATTAAAGCTGGACAATTACTCAAAGTACAGATAGGAGCCTAAATGATTTAAAAGCTAGTTCCTCAGTAAAACAAGATGCTAAATGGACCAAATACCACATGCCAGCTTTTATGAGAGGATTCATTGACACTCATTCCCACAAGAGATCCAGACACAGGATCAGCACTTTGGTCAGGTAATAAGAACAGGGTTAGAGCACTTACCAAAGGACGCATGTAACCGGGTAGCAGAAGCATGCAGAAGGAACAAATGAAGGAGTTTCTCACTTCAGCAGTACTTACAGAGAGCCAAATTTAGCATCCAGCTTGAAGAACGAGAAGGGAAAACTTCTGCCATGTAAAATGAATGTTATGCTGCTTTCATCTCACTGGAGATTTCAGTAGTCTTACATTTGTTTTGCAGGTAGAGTGCTAACTTGACCTAGAGAATGTGTTTGTATTTGGAATACATTTGAAAACCATTTTATCAGTGAAAAAATCTTGCTGTCAGGATGCATCTAAGCTTCTATTTGCACATTTGCTGACAGGCTTTTTCTTCCTCTGTCAAACTTAAAACTTACTCCTTTCATCTATTCTCAAGGTAAATGGAATTCCTGTATGCAAACAAGGGTTTGTGGAAACACGCCTTCACTCACACACTGCTCTCCTGACCAGCTTTCGCTCATTTGGTAACAGCCGGATTCCAGCTGTTAAAAATTAACCATCTAATGCTATTAGTTAAGGCACCTATGCTCCTTAAGGGAAAAGCCAGGGATTTTCAGACTGTGTTTTCTTTCTGAAAAGTGGCACATACCTGAAGTGGGCATGGCTGTCTAATATTTTCCTTCCTAGCTTAGCTACACCAGTGACGTAGCAATTGGAAAGCCTTAACTCATTTGACTACACATTCTCTCCCACAACCTTAACAGCCAAGGTCCCAGCCTAGAAGCTATGTCACAAATGCCATCACATATTCTGAGAAAAATATAATGGGAGACTACTACCATTTTGGTCCTTGGGTTTCTTACATTAGAGACCTGGGGAAAGAACATGTCAGTCAAGCAGAGAGGGGTACAGCCACCCTCTCTTCTATTCACTCAGAGAGACCTTCCAGGCCCTCATGTGTTACTCGCTCTTGTCTGCAGGCACCAAACCCTTGGCTGTCCAGACCAGCAAACTCTTCAATTCTTCAGTGTAGCTTCTCCAGCAAAATGCTGATGAGACAGGCCTGACTCCTCAGAACATGGAACTGCATTCCTCGATGCAGGAGACACGCTTTCAAAAAAGAACCCAGTCTCTCTTCTTTGCCCAAGGTCTAAGAATTCTCGATTCTTTCTACTTCCTTCAGAACAGACAGTTCAGCTAACCACAAAGGAATTCTCAGATGCCTCTCCTAAGGCTCCTTCTCTCCCCAATACTTGATCATCCCCAGCTTTTTCTCAGTGGCAGAAACGACAAACAGTCTCTCTTCCTGCTGATCAGTGACTCAAAGATGACGGTGACCCAGCTGCATGGCCCCGGCCACGTGCAGAGCTCCAGACGGTGACCGACTGCACGGCCAGCACCAGCAGGGGCCTCCCCCATGCCGCAAATGTGGCTTAGAGGGTTCCATTTTCCTCCTGTCTCTCTCCCTGTCCTCCCACCTCAGCTACAGGGGAAAGTGGACTATTCTTCAGCTCACTACAGGCCTCTGGATGTTGCCCCATGTGGGGCAGGGTGTGGAAGTTGGCACTTACTTCTTGCTTCTCTGGTCTGCTCTACCAGCTCTGAGCGGGGCCGGGTCAGGGTTTGCTCTGCCTACCCACAGCAGAACAGGGGCCCAGGGCGGTGGGGCCACTTCCCCACCGCTGTCTCCAGAGGAGGAGCAGGGTTGCAGCAAGCTGCCACATCCCCTCTGTCCTGTCTTACCCTCCCCGACCCAGAAACTGGCAGAGGGAAAGACTGAGCACCATGCTGATGTGCTGGAACAAAGCCCTCAGCAAAAAGAGGCAGGGCTGGACTGTCAGCCCTCTTTTATAGTGTCAGCCTTGTGCCCACCCCCCAGGACAGGTCACTGGAAGGGTTCTCTTAAAGCAAAATGCACCTTTTTCTTCATGAAAGCACAAATCTATACATCTGAAAATTTGGGTAAATTTCAAACTGCAACAACAGGATAGAAAAAATACAGTGGGTTGAGATGACAACAGCGACATCATTTAGCAGTTACCATCATGGGCAAAACAGACTTGACATAGAGATACAAATTTATCAAAAGTAAAATCAGAGTAGGATAATGAGAAACAAATCCAAATTTTAAAAATACCTTCCCCAAACTCCTTTCTTCTTCCTGGGCTTAACTTTTTACTTCAGACTTTCACTACACCCTCCCCCTGCATGTCACAGGAGGACAGGGAATGGGAGTTAGCTCATCACACATTGTCTCTGTCACTCCTTCCTCCTCAGTCAGGGGAGATTCCTCACACTCTTCCCCTTCTCCAGCATGGGAGATGTCTCATGTGAGTTCTCCACAAATTTCTCCAGTCCTTCCCAGTAATTTCTGAATTGCTCCAATATAGATCCTTTCTCAAGGGAGAAAAATCTTGCAGCAACAGATTCCACTGTGGTCACAAGCTCTGCTAGCAAACCCATACCAGCAGCAGCATCTTTCCATGGGTTCACAGGTCCTGCCAAGAGCCTGCTCCAGCACAGACTTCTGACAGAGCCACAGCCTTCAAGTATACCTCCATGGACTGCAAGGGCACAGTCTGTCTCACCATGGTCTTCACCATGGTCTGCAGAGGAATCTGTTTCTGTACCTGGAGCCCCCACCTCCTTCTTCATCTTCACTGATCTTGGTGTCTGCAGTGTTGTTGTTCTCACATATTCTTACTCCTCTTTCCCTTCAGATGCAATTGCTGACTATTCCCCACTCCCTTCTTCTTAAATGTTATCACAGAGGTTCTCCTAGCATTGCTGATTGCCTTGAACTTGGCCAATAGTGGATCAGTCTTAGAGCCAGCTGGAAGTGGCTTCACTGGACACGGGGTAAGTGTCTAGCAGTTTCTGACAGAAGCCACCCCTGTAGACCTCCTGCTACCAAAAGCTTGTGATTCAAACCCAATACAACCCTAAAGGTGTGACAGTACTGGCATGCAACAGATGACTCTGTCGTTGTGAGTACTTTTTATTGACAAGTGAGAACTTTGGGTTAATTACCTGATAACTCAAAGCTCTAAGCTATCTACTTTCAGCCAGTAAGTATTGAACATTTAGTGATCTCTGATTTCTTACAGACTTGCTCTGCCATTCAGGTTTCTAGCTACTTACTGATGATTGTCCTGGGAATCTCCCGACTTTCAGAACAGCAATACGTTCTCTACTGCTTAAAATTGTCAATACATTTATAACAGGTCTATAACACTTTGTTAGCAAGAAAAACACAGCTTTGTTTGTCAGTCACAGAGAATAAAAGGATACCATCAGAATGCCAGTGTGGGATTTAATAAGTCAGATTGCTGTGAATATTTACTACTATTTTATACCTTTTGCCTTCACATTTTAGAAGACTCGTTAGTGAAATGTGGCACATACCTCAAGGGAATTTCAGCATTTAAGGAAACTACATACTTATAGGATACCAGCAAGAGTTGCATAGGAAGCTAAAAGCCTTCAGAGACTGCATAAATGTTGCTGAGTTGCTTTGATGAAGATTTTTGCTTCAGTACTTTGACAGCTTTTCCACATAATTGTAAAAGCAGGTCTAGATCTTGAGTAATCCTTACAAGTGCACGGAATAGGCTTCTAAAATTTTATGTATATATGTACACACACACACACATGCTTGCATATTCCCTTCCTCCCGAAGCCTCAAGTTAGAGAAATAACCAGGGGAAAAAATCCCAAGTTCATTTGCAGAACCCAATTCTGGTTTCCTCCAGGACAAACTGCTCAGTCCTATTGACATCATCTTCTCAATTTAGGGTGGCTTCATCCTGCATGAGAGCACTTTGCCCAGCGGTGGTTGTAGACACTTTGAGCTGCACTTTCCCATGCATGATTTTGCTGTCAAAGGAGAATCCTGCATCCTGGTTTCCAGTGTCTAAGATCATCAAGTGCAGAATTTGGAGCTATTCAAAACAATTGCTGCTTATCTTTTCACAGTGTGATACAAGCTCAATGCAGTTTATCAACAATGATCAAAAACTGATTAATTAATAAAATGGATTAAATAACAAAGAGAAGGAGGAGACTAAGGAAAATAGACAGTAAAATAAAGAAGGACCTCATTCCTCTTCTCAGTCTTTTGGGATTCATCACTGTCTCCTGTAGTGTTGATTTAGTTATCTTCAGACTTTTCCCTTATTTGTAATTCTGCCAAAAAACAGATAAGTTCTACTTTCAAATTGTATGTGATGAATTTTGAGGAGAGAGTTTAAAATTCATTACGGGTATAGAACCAAATCAAGCTGACAGAATGCTCAAATATACTGTGCTGCCTGAATTTATAATTGCAAAATGCTCTGCTGCATGAAATGAGTGAAATAGAGCAGACAAACTAGCAGACAAGCAGATTAGAATTAAACAAATTTGTGTAAATAAATCCTACTTATTTATCAGATAGAAGGAATTCAATTTCTGTGTATTTGGCCTTTTTGTCAGATAATGTGAGCAAATACTGCTTGGGAGTGGAGAGCAGAGGACATCCCGATTGCATTTTGTTTTGGGCAGACACTAACAAGGACCTGTGCAAAGTTCTGGGATAAAAAGCAAGACAGAATGTACATGTCTAATCACAGTTTGCAATGCTATGGGCTCAGTTATCCTTCAGGATGTTCTAAATCCACTGTTTGAGAAGTCAGTTTACTTTTCAGATGTGTATCGCCTGATGCAAATTCTGTTTTTGTCTAAGCGTTGTTGTAAACTGCACCAGAGAGTTTTGGCTGGGGAAGTGTATACTGATGTCTCTTACAGAATCTCTGAAATGACTGAGCTCTTCCCCATGGTCCCCCTCAAATCTCCTTCATAATAAATGCTAGATAAAAAGTTGAGCTGGCCAAACTGACATAACCCTTTGCATTTAGGGACAATGTCTAGGAAAGGGGCTTGACTGGTATGTGTGGTCCACATAATTGCGATCCATTTCTCACTGAATTTGATAGGACTTCACACAGGCTAAAAACCAAGCAATGCCAAGCTGCGATGACTACGGAGACAACAGCTATAGATTAGTCCCACATCAATGACAACCAACGTTAATGCTGCAATAGCAGCACTTCCACCCTCTCAGTAGCATGATAAAATTCATATTGCTTTGGAATCAATCATTTAAACAAAGGAAGGGCTTTATTTTGTTGGGGGGGGGGGGCAGTTTGGGTGTTTTCATTTGTTTTTCTTCCCATAATAGCTTTGCACAAACATTTTTCCTGGGATCCAACTAGTTTGTCCTTACAACATCCACCAATTTCTTGAGTAATGAGCGTCAACTGAATTTTGGGAGCTTGGCAACAGATTGTCAGATGAGGCAACTCTAGAACGTGGTTAAAAACATGAAAGGAACCTAAATAGATCCAGATTCTCATTTCTTGGGCTCAGACAAGGAAAACCAGTTGTGAGGAGAATATGATATGAACAGTTATATCTGTCTGTTCTAAGAAACTATTTAAACTATTTCAGAAGAAAAAAAAAATTTAAAAAATGGATAAACCTTCAAATCATAGATGGTTTTCCTTTTTTATTTTAAATAGCTGATAGATCAAGTGCTGTGCAGTGGGGACTTTCCATTGGTAGCTGTGTCATTAACACCCAAATGCTGGAAGTAATACAACACTGTTTTTTCATTTACACATATTTGCAGGAAGATAACCACTGTTAATTAACAACACTAAGTTACTAAGTTGCAATAATTTAGCTCTGACCATTTTAAGCATACAAATGCTAGCTACTGGTGGCTGGTAGATTCACTATTTTGTCCTTTTCCTTGCAATAATACATGTATGAGGCACGGATAAACCTCAAGTTCAGCATGGATAGATATCCAAAAATTCAAAGGCTTATCCAGGTTTTAGGAGTCTGCAAAACAAACCAGAAGTCTCTCAGTTGGATATTTCTGGGACTTTTCTTTGCAACTGAAAAAATGTTAATTTCAAACTGATTTCATTAAATAACTTGGATAAGATCTGTAAGATTTTAAAGGACATGTTTTCATACACATAAATATTTTTATCAGCCCAAATTTGAAAGCTTGTAAGTAGCCTGGAACATAGGAGGTTGCACATAAATATGAGAAGGGACTTCTTCACAGTGAGGGTCACAGAGCACTGGAACAGACTGCCCAGGGAGATTGTGCAGTCTCCTTCTCTGGAGACGTTTTAAACTCACCTGGATATGTTCCTGTGATCTAGCTGATCCTGTTCTGGCAGGGGAATTTGACTGGATGAACTTTTGAAATCCCTTCCGCTCCCTAGTGTTCTGTGATTCTGTGACAGGTCTGTGTCTTTTGGTTTTGCACTAAACTCATTAAATGCCACCTGCATGTTAATCTGTACTAACCTCAGAGAAAGTCTGAAGCTTTATGGTACTGATGGACTAAGCATTATGTTATATTGCGGTTGGGAGGGAGAACATGGAAATCTCGTTAAATATGGGACTGTTTTTCACCTTGTAGAAGTCTTGTTTAATAACTTAGGTAAATTCAGGTTTTCTCTGTAGAATCAGTCACACTCAACTAGTCTAAGCTCAGGATAAGATCCAAGGAAGTTCCGCATTAGGATTAACTTTGACTCCCTGTGTGCCTTTTCCTAGTTCATCTCTCTACTCAGCTTTTCCAAATTATCTATTTGGGAAAATATTTAATTGCCCATCTCCCAGGAGTTCCCAGAGAATCATTTAATTAGTTTGTAAGGTGCTCTTGAAATGAGCCATTTATTTAGCTTTCACAGAATCACAGAACATTAGGGATTGGAAGGGACCTCGAAAGATCAGCCAGTCCAATACCCCTGTCAGAGCAGGATCACCTAGACCAAGTAAGACAGGAGCACATCCAGGCGGATTTTAAATGTCTCCAGAGAAGGAGACTCCACAGACCCCCTGGGCAGCCTGTTCCAGTGCTCTGTCACCCTCACTGTGAAGAAGTTCCTTCTGATATTGATGTGGAACCTCCTATGTCCCAGCTAACACCCATTGTACCTTGTCCTATCATTAGATGACATTGAGAAGAGCCTGGCTCCATCTTCCTGACACCCATTGCTGAATAATAAGGGCTCAAAGTGCAAACTCTGTTCAAAGACATTGAATTTTTTTTTCTTTCTTACTTGTCTTGCTTTCAGCAGGCTGGGCATAATGGGAGACAGTGACTAAAAAGAAACCACTTTGGATATAGCACCTTTCAATAGTCCTCTGCTTTAATTTCACAGTCAGGCATTTCCTTGACTAAGTGACAGAAAAAGTCTATTTCCCAGATCCAGAGCTAGATGATGATGGCAATTTCATTATATTTTCTCCATTAGATTAAACTTATACTTTAATTAAAATATAAAGCAATGACATATCCCCCATGCTCACTCTACATCTGTACTGAAAGTTCAACATCCCAAGTGGGACTTGAACTCACATTATCGTAGAGCAAAAGTTCAAAGCACTAAAATGGGAAACATTAATGTGTCAAGCAAGTAAGCTAGCACTTACCAGGATCAATTTTCCACTTAGGCAGCCTTTGCCAAATTGTACTAACTCCCACTGAATCTATACCCACTAATGGATCAAGCTGAGAGGCTAAGAATTCTAAAGTCATCAATTCCCAAAGCTCATTAATATTACAATTGTACCCACTAGGGTTGCTATGAGAGGGAGCTCTTTACAGGTTTGTTTTAGTAAAGTTTAGGTTGGGTTTTCTTCTTCTGTAAAGGAAGAATTTTTGACCAAATACAAAACTTTTGCAGATTAGCTAATTATTATTTATTCAATAAATTCTCATGGGTATTCAATGAAATACTGAGTTATTATAGCAGTAGTAAAAGCAAGGGCAATAAAATGTGATATTCAGTACTGAAAATCATTTTTCTTCTTGGTGTATGTTCTGTGTAACTGTCACTCCTATTCCGTTAATAATTTATCTTTCTACTCCCATTCAGATAAGCAAAACCTTAGGAACACGTGAACGCACATCATAGCTTCAGATTCTTCTTTCAAAATTGATATTAAAATTAACTTTCAGTGAGCGGTGTGAAAAAAATAATACTGACATTTTGTAAGTATTTGAAAAAAAAAATCACATCTAAAGATTCTTTTATTTTATATTTTTTTTATCTTTTTTCCATTTCATTGCTTATTTTTGAAGTGGTGGGCCTCACCCCTATTCTTCCAGTTAAACCAGTATAATTTCCTCAGCCCTATAACTCCTGTATTAAAGTAACAAAGTTGGAACAACATTTCAGTGGTGGTACATCAACAGCAGCTTTCTAAACAAGGACTGTAAGCCTTATTACTGCTACTATCTTGTTGAGGAGCCTACCCCTGACTGAACTGAGATGCTCTTATGATGCTGCACTGTTAAAGCCATTAGAGGAGCATTTTATTACCTGGTAGTTGAGGCAACATGATTTCAAAATAATTACGTATAGACTGTACAATCTATGCTACACAGTAAATAAAGGTAGCTGATAAGGTTGCTGTTGATAAAGTCCGCTTTATAGGTTTGGTTAAAAAACTTCTACTTTCTGAAAGCTTTTCTTATCCTTGAGACAGAAGTCCCCTTTGGGTGAAAAATCCGTAATTCCAATTCTGTATGTGGAATGCAACTGTCTTTGCAAACTTCTAGCCTGCGAAATGCAAAGAACTTCAAATTGTGAAACAGACATCTTTCAAAGACTGCTTACTGAAGTAAGTTTTCAGCAAAGCTTCCATTCATATGTTAAAATACCAATGAAGTATTGTCACACATGATAAAATGCATTGACCTGCGTGGAAAATAGGAAAAACCTCAAACTTGTAAGAAATTATCTGATCCAGAATATGTCATTTAAAGTAACTTTGTAAATTATATAGATGATTGAGCATACATTAGAAAACTACTTTCATGGATGTACAGGGGAGACAGTAGGATATAATTATTCTAACAATATTTTTTAAAATTCTGGTAGGTATAAAGTTGATGTGCAGTAAATGATTTGCAACATACTTGAAGGAAGGATTTGATTTGCTTACATTACAATTTAATATCTCTCTACAAAACAATTCACAACATTCAGAGGTTAACTAAAGGCAAAGTAAAGTCTTTCTGTTGAGTTGAGTAGCCATATTCTAACAATTCCACCAATACAGTCAATTGTAGGGGAAAAAGATAGCAATCAGTATATTTTTGTTGCCTAACACATTTCATTATGAGGCATTCTAGTGACAATTTTCCTCTGAGAATCAATAAGAACACTGTTGATTTACTGCTACAAAGATATTTCACATGATCACAGGGAGTCCCTACCTCATTTATTGAACTGAGACACGGAATTAAGTTTGCAAGGCCATTGACAGTTGCTCAATTTTGCAGACTCATTAACATTTCTGTAACCTTGTTTATTTTCCCCTTAAGTGGCCTTTAATGCACACCATTCTAATGCTTATTATCTCTTTATATAAAAGTAGCAGAGATTTTTTTCCTTTAAACCAAAAAGCCTGACTCTTTGATTATAGTCCCCATTTTTCTCACACTACTTATTGATCTTATCATACCTTTCAGCATTTTTTCAAAGCCATATAACAGAAAATGTCAAAGGAAATTTAAATTAATAACATTTTTTCTGAGATAGTCACTGAGACTTTAGTGACTATCACGGATACCGTGGTCAGCCGAAAAAGGGAAGTTTGTGATGCCTCACCTCAAGTACTGTGTTCAGTTCTGGGCCCCTCATTACGGGAAAGACATTGAGGTGCTGAAACGTATCCAGAGGAGAGTTACCAAGCTTGTTGAAGGGTTTAGATAACATGTTGTATGAGGAGAGGCTGAGGTAGCTGGGCAGATTTAGTTTGGAGAAGAGGAGGCTGAGGGGGTACCACATTGCCCTCTACAACTACCTGAAAGGAAACTGTAGAAAGGTGGGTGTTGGGCTCTTCTCCTTGTTAACTAACGACAAAATGAGCGGAAATGGTCTGAAGTTGAGGGAGGTGAGGGTTGGGTTAGATATTAGGAAGAAATTCTTTACAGAACAAGTTGTGAGGCACTGGAACGGCCTTCACAGGGAGGAGGTTGAATCACCATCCCTGGAGGTATTTAAGAAATGCATAGACATGGTGCTTCACAACCTGCTGCAGTGGCAGGCATGTAAGGAGTTATTTTGTGTTTGTCAATCAATCAGTTATTTAGGTATTCAGGTATTTAGGTTTTGTTGTTGTGGGTATGGCTTGACTCGGTGATCTAGGAGTTCCTTTCCAACCATGATGATTCTGTAATTCTGTGACTGTTTTGCCTACATGTGGCATTAGTTTCTCTGCAGTAGATACTGAATCAACAATTATTAAGTACCAGCATTCTACCTAAATCCTCTCTGTATGCCCTTAAATTTGATATTCACTGATGATGATGTGGGAATTTGTAGCAAAATATGTTCAAAATGAACCAGGATTAATTCTATCTCATGTCATCATTGATGTCAGTGTTATGCTCTTCACATGCCAAGAAGTGAAGAGCATTCTTGTATTTTCATTCTCAAGAACATTTGAAGAGTACAATGAGGAACTGAGTGAAACTGTTACCTGAACTGTTAATTTAAAGGAAGAACTCACAAATTGTTTCACCGAGTGTGCAATGCAAAGAAAGGCACAAGACACTCAAGTCACCCTGGCTACAGAGCAGGACTGTTACCTGTGTCACATCTGTCTCATGATCAATAAATGTTCTTAAAACCCACAGCAACATTTTGGATCACTGTTTTGTACCATGTGGCTTTTCTGTATTTTATTAAGGAACTCCCACACAAATCGATGTTGTTATGAAGCAGAATCCGATGCTGATGTAGGAATCAAAACAAATTTGTATGTATGTATAAAATTTTATTCCAATCTATCTCCAAATATATTTTTATTTTCCATGTTCTAACAGCACACAAATAAAACTCTCTTGTTTCAGATGACAAGAGGTGTCACCCTTAAGCCAGGCAGATTTCACCATCCTTTTTGGAAAAAGAAAAAAAATAAAAGAATTTGTAAGAATGTCCTGGAGATAATCAATAAAATCAAAGACACTGCAGTTCCTTGTGTGGAGCAGACCTGGTAGCAGTACAAAATTTGTAAAAATATCCGTAGGGTTTTAGCTGTAAAGCATTCTGTGTCTTTTCTTTCTGCTGTTACCTCTAGAGCAGAGTCTGTCAGCAGTTAGACAAATGTCAAATTAAGTTCAGCAATGATCAAATATTATTCAAGCTGTGTGGTGAAGTCAGAATGCTGGAGGGAAGGAGGCCATCCAGAGGGACCTTGCCAGGCTCAAGAAGTGGGTTCATACAAACTTCATGAAGTTCACCAAGAGCCAGTGCAAGGTTCTGCATCTAGATTGAGGCAATCCCATGCATAGATAAAGATTAAGAGGAGAAAGAATTGAGGACAGCCCTGAGGAGAAGGACTTGGGGTGAGGCTGGAGCAGAAGTTGAACAGGAGCCGTCAGTGTGCACTTGCAGCCCAGAAAGCCGACCATGTCCTGGGCTGCACCAAAAGAAGCAGTGACAATCAGTTGAGGGAAGTGATTCTCCCCCTTTACTCTGCACTGGTGAGACACCATCTGGAGTACTGTGTCCAGTTCTGGAGTCCCCAAAATCAGAAGGACACAGAGCTCCTGGATGGTGTGCAAAGGAGAGCAAATCAAATGATCAGAGGGCTGTAGCACCTCCTCTGTGAGTACAGGCTGATCAGGTTGGGGTTGATCAGCCTGGAGAAGAGGAGGAAGCTCCCATGTGACATTCTAGCGGCTTTCCAATCTCTAAAGGGGGCTACAAGAAAGCTGGAGTAGGGCTTTTTCCATGGGTGGTAGTGAGAGGACAAGGAGAAAGGGTTACAGGCTTGAAGAGGGGAGATTGAGGGTGGACATAAGAAAGAAATTCTTTCCTGTGACGTTGATGAGGTGCTGGAACAGGTTGCCCAAGCAAATTGTGTCTGGCGCATCCCTGGAAGTGTTCAAGGCGTGATGGTATGGGCCCTGAGTAACCTAGAATCATAGAATCTGGGAATCACACAATCATTAGGGATTGGAAGTGACCTCGAAAGATCATCTAGTCCAATCCCACTGCCATGGGCAGGGACATCCTGATCTAGGGTGGGGTGTCCCTTAACGAAGTCCGGTGAAAAATGTATATAATTTTTCTACTCCAGAGTTCTTTACATTTCTTCTTACTGTATTTCTAGCAAATAAATGAAAGCAAAATAATGAAGGCAAGGAAGAAGAGTGAAATATGTTAGTGAAAAGAAAACAAAGTATGACAATCAACACAGAACCATCAGACACAGGCAGCAGATGTTATGCCACCTTAGTGCAGTTTTCCATGGCATTTCCCTTATAGATCCTTCACTATTCAGTAGGTTAAATTTATTCAACTATGAGTAGAATCATCAGAAAGGGTATCTCTCTACCATTTCCTGGTTTCATGATGGAAATGAAATAAAAATTTTTTCAGATCTTTCCAAAACTGTTGAACTCACTTTGCAACCAGCAAGATGGCTCAAAACATTTTAAAAAAGAATCGATAGTCATGCAAACATTCAGAAACAAGCGAGTACACACAGGCATGTACCTATTCCAGTAGGGTTGAATAAGCTTATGGATTGCTAACAATGCATGGTGTGGAACATGCTAAAATGTGAAAGCAAACTCCTGGTATAAACAAAATCCAATCAGAAACGCGTATGTAAATGGATTCCCTTTCTCCCTGGAAAGAAGGTTTAATGTTGAATACAATGTCTCAAAGAAAGTATCTAACGTGGAAGATGTGCCCTTATCTGTTGAGGAATGAAAGACACACAAAAGGTCTGTAGCTCCAGAAAATCAATGGGATTGAGTTCATAGATAGTATTTTAAAGCTAATAATAGGGAACTGCAAGAGATCAACATGACAGGGAAGGCAGGAGAGTGAAATACTATATGATCAGATAAAGGAGACAGGCAAGACTGTGATGATGGGTGGTTTTAGCCTCCATCATAATTATGGAAAAACCTTTGATATACAGTCTGATGGCATGTGGAATGACTGACATAACGAATAATTGTTTCCTGCAGCAATATATCAAGGACTTTGCTAACAATCTCTTCTTTCTAAATTTGGTGTTCTTCAGTGTCCAAGACATTAATAAGCGCATATATGAAACTGCTCATCCATTTGATCAAGTGTAGAAAATATAAAATACAGGATATTTCCTGAAAATTGCTACCATATTTTCAGAAGACCCTGAATTATAAAATAATATTTAAGGAAAGAATTAAATGGGGAGACATGTTAGCACAATTTGCTCCAGAAAACCTAATAACTTCTTAGTGTCCCTTCAGTCCTACAGTAAGAGCCTTTACATACCCTTGAATCCAGAATGCCATTCACCTTGTACTATGCTTCTCAGTCTTTGAAGACTTTGGTGCTCTACATCTTGAATGTTAATATAAAACTTTCTCAGTAATTTGAATTACTATAAAAATTGGTCTTGATTACCACATGGAAAGAGCTGAGTGTAGAATTACAGACTTGTTGGAAAGTACTTCAAGAAGACTGTGGTTTAATTCTCTATTAAAGAGACACACATTGCACAGCATACGCACAGCTGCATCTAGATGTCTTTTGAATATCTCAGAGGATGGAGAATCCTCAAAATTTCTGGTCCAGTGATTGACATCCATCATAGTAAAAACATCCACAACTAGACATAGCCATCCAGATGTCTCTCACTAGGACTGTGCGGAGGGGAAAGATAATCTTCCTCCAGCTGTTGGCAATATTACTTCCAGTACATCCCAGGACACCCTTCGATTTCTCGGTATCTATCAGTACCATGAGGTCCATTTCTGCTACATGCTGCTCTCCAGACACTCAGCTCCTGGCATGTCTTGGTGCCCAGTGTTATTTCACCCCAGGTGGACTTTCTTTGGTTGACTCTAATGAGAAAAAAATTTAAGAAGTAATGACCCAAATACTCACCTCTGGGCTTCACTGACAGTGACTGGGCTCCGCTAATCATTTCTTTCTGTGCCCAGCAACTGATCCAATTATAATTATATTTTTCTAGGTGTATGTCCTCAGTTTGTCCAATAAGATGTTGTAGGACACAGGGTAGAACACCTCACTAAAATGAAAAGAAACATTATCCAGTGCTTTCTCCTTGTCTTCTGAGCCAGCCATCCTGTCAAAGGAGGCTATCAGCTTGTCCAGGCAGGATTTCCCCTTCACACACTGTTCTGGTATGGTTGTTTGCACCTCAACCCTTCACAAAAGGAAAACTTGTATAATTTTAAAAGACCTTTAAAGATTAATAATGAGAAAAATCACAAAGAAAACACCCAAGCTGAAATAAAAAAATGACCAAGAAAGTTCCAGAAAATGCCAATATAGTGGAGAAATTTTGAAATCTTTATATAGGAAATGAGCCAGAAAAACCTTACATGGATTTCATAACAGGTTAAGTACATGCACACCCTGCAGCATCACAGCCCACAGCTAGTCATTTATTTGTGCCACAAAGAAGCAATTCTCATCTATTAACATTTTTCTTTTTCTTTTTTCGAAGCAATGAGAAGTTGAGTTTGATTGTGCATCACATGCATACAAACAAGTTTAAATGATTTAACTCTACCTTGATATGTAATTGTTCATTTCTTAGTATAATCTGTCTGTTCTCTGAACTTTCACATCAAACTTTAATGAGCTGATAATGCTAGATTAGAGCATTTGTCTACATCACTTGATGATAATTGCCCGCATAAGGTCTACTTTTTGTCTGGCAACCTTTTATAGCATAGAAATGTGGCTTTTGTCAAATACAATGTGTACAAGGAATTCTAGCAATAGGACAAGAGATGGCTTCATCCTAAAATAGAGTAGATTTAGATCAGATCTTAGGAAGAAATAACTCATTATGAAGGTGGTGAGCCACAGGAACAAGTTGCCCAGAGAGGTTGTGGATATTCCATCCCTGGAAGTTTTCAAGACCAGGTTGGTTGGGGCTCTAACCTAAACCATTCTACAATCTATGACAATATAACTTCTCATGGGGTATGAATAGATAATGGTGATGGGGGACAGCTAGAATGGGAGATTCTGTTTCAAATCTGAGACTTCATGCTGCCTGGAATGTACCTATTTTCTCTAGTGTTTTCACGGACTGGGATGCAGCATACCTTGTTTGCACCTAAAACAGGATTTAAACACCTAGGGATTTAAACACCTAGGAATTTAAACAACAGTCAGCAAGCAATCCAGTTCACTCAGTTTCTAGGACTACCTAATTACAACACTCTAATTTATTGAGAAATTGAGAGTTCCAAAATGCCTGCAGGGCTGCTGCAATGCCATTTTCGGTGGGCAAGTCCTTTTCTAACACCCTAAAAAAGTTTATAAAGCTTATTATGCAATCCCTGTGTATTTTATCGCATAACACTTCACAGAATCATAGAAAGTTTTTAGTTTGAAGGGACCTTCAAAAGTCACATGGTTCAACATTGCAATGAGCAGAGGCATCTTTAATGAAATCAAAATGCCTATTTGAGTGATTGTATTCTAGGCATTACCTCACCTGATGTGAGCACCTTATATCCCTCATATATCAAAGGAAATTGCCCTGAGAATCAACTTCAAGGGTGTTTCCAAGACACACCTCTGTCATCCAGCCTCAACAGTGCAGGCATTGCTGTCTTTCTTTACTGCAGTTATCCCCTGCAGAAAGAAAATCCGGAGGGCCAAAGAACAGCTAGAGCCCAACTTAGCTACAGCTGTTAAGGATAACCAAAAGAGTTTCTATAAACACATTAATAACAAAAGGAGGACCAGGAAAAATCTGCATCCTATTTTGGATTCAGAGGGAAACCTAGTAACAGATGATGTGGAAAAGGCTGAGGTGCTACTTTGCCTCAGTCTTTAGCAGTGGAATTCGGTGTTCACTGGACAACTGGCCTCATGGGCTGGGAGACAGAGAGGGAGAGCAGTACGAGGCCATCACAGAAGTGGTCAGCTACCTGCTACAACACTTAGACATAAACAAGTCTATGGGGCTGGATGAGTTGCACCCAAGGGTGCTGAAAGAGTTGGCAGATGTGCTCACCAAGCCACTTTCCATTATTTACTCAAAATCCTGGCTAGCTGGGGAAGTTCCAATGGACTGGAAGATGGCAAATGTAACACCCATCTACAAGAAGGTCAGAAAGGAGGATCCAGGAAACTATAGCCCTGTCAGTCTGACCTTGGTACAAGAGAAGATCATGGAACACATCATCTCCAGTGCCATCGCACTTCACATACAGGACAACTAGGGCATCAGGCATACTTGGGCCAAACACTGTAATTTTCAAGAAACTTTAGATGTTTAACATTTCTTAACACAAAGCAGCTAGGATTCAAGATAGGGTAAAATGCAGATGCTTGATATACATAAGAGTTTTTGTTAAAAGGACTGGATCAAACTGGGGGAATGGTTTCTCCATGCATGATTCCCTAAGGGTTTCATTGCCTTTTCTGACTAATACCTGTGAGTCATAAATCTAGAAAAGATATGAACATTGCTAATCCTCAAATACACAACTTGAAATAAAATTTCAAATAGTAATTTTGCATTTATAAATATATATATTTGCTGTTCTGTGAGAAATCTACAGAATAATTGTATTTTTCATGTTTACTCCCTCCCTTTTCTGGCTGCATCTTCAAAAAAAATTACAAGAGTTGGTTCTAACTTTCAACACTAAAAATTAAGATGAGTATGCACAAAGTATATTACACTTATATCTTACATCTTCATAAAAGGTTATCAATTTAGTTAAGTAGGACTCCCCCCTCGTAAGGACTTCCCACCTTGAGGAGCTTTTAGATGGCACCAAGACTATGCTGTTCCATCACATTTCCAGGGATGGAGGTGCAGCTGACCAGTCTGTAGATATCCAGGTCCTCATCGATCTTTTTGAAGATAGAGTAATATTGTCTCTTTTCCAGTCCTCAGGGACCTCTCATGTTCTCCACGATTTCTCATAGATGACAGAAAGTGGCCTAAAAATGTCTTCTGCCAGCTCCCTCAGCACTTGTGAGTGTCTTCCATCAGGGCCCATGGACTTGTGGATGCCCAGTTTACTCAGTTTTTCTTTAACCCCGTCCTCTTCAACCAAGACAGTCTCCCATCCTTCTGACTTTCTTTGTGGTCTTGAGAGGTCAGGACTCATGAGAGCTGTTCTTAGCAGTAAAGACAAAGGCAACCACATAAGGCAAAAAAGACATTTAATATCTATGCCTTCTTTGTATCCTTCATATCAAGGGCACCTGTTTCATCCAGTAGTGGGCCCACTTGTGTCTGATATACTTGAAGAATCCCTTCTTGTCATCCTTGACTGCTCTTGTCAGGTTTAATTCTATGGAGGCCTTAGCATTCTTTGTTTCATCTCTGCACCTGCTAACAACAGTCTTGTATACCTTTCTTCCGTGTATTATAAACTACTTTCTTCCACTTTGGAATTTTCAGATGCTCCCTGCTCAACCATGCAGGCATCTTGCTTCCTTGCATTTCTTGCTTCTAGTGATAGTGATGCTTTAAGACCAACCAGCTCTCTTGAGCATGCCTACCATCTAGAGGCCTAGCCTATGGTATATCTTCAAGCAGTTTCTTGAAGAAGTTTTCTAACTTCTTCAAAGTTAGCCCTACTAAAGTCCAGGGTCATGATCTTACTTGTTACCCTGCATCTACTACACTGGGTTCTAAACTGTATCTTCTCATGGTCGCTACAGCCCAGGATACACTCAAGCTTAATGTCCTCTACCAGTTCCTCTTTATTTGTCAATATTAGGTCCAGTAGAACACCTGTCCTTGTTGGTTTCTTCAACACCTGAGTCAAAATTTTGTCATCAATACACTGGAGAAACTTCCTGGATCAATGCCTAAGATTTGAAGGCTAGTTAGAGTGCCAGTAGAAGGCTTCTCAACTTCCCCATCCTAATCAAGTGTCCAGTAATAAAGACCCACAACAGTGTCTCCAGGTTTGCCTGCCCCTTGATCTTTACCCACAAACTCAACCTGGTCTTCATCCTTGCCTAGGCTGAGCTTGATACATTCTGTTTGCTCTCTCACATAAAGCTATAGAACTACAAGAAGGTTTCAGCACCCTCCCTGCCTTCGCCAGCGCAGACTTCCTCATGCTGAAGGTGCTGTACTCCAATGAAGCTGCTCTCCTTCCCTGAGCATCTTCTCAGAGTGTGCAGTGCTTCCCTGAGCCCCTTCCCAAACTACTGCTCACTGACACCCTGCTCTTCACTCTGTGCCGGGTGGGTAGCAATTCTAGTCCCTGGAATAGCCCTTATAGGGGTGAGAGGATGGGGGCTGCAGTCACCACAGGCTGTAGATCATGGTTTTAGCCTTTCAAAAATGCTCATTGAAGCCTCGTCAGCCAGTCTGTCCTAAACACTGGCAGCTACTGCATGGACCATGGCCACTCCTTTGCTACCTACCTACCTCAGGAAGCAAACACACAGTGGTGGGATATGGTCTGCTAAAGCTTTTCTTGGCAACTTATTACCCCCAATTATGTACCTTTTTTAAATTATGCTCATCTCGATCTCTCTGGGTGCACATGTAAATTATTAAGAACAATGAACAAGGGTTGACTGATGTAAAATTAAATTGAAAGAGACTCTACTGCACAGTACAGTATAACACTTGCTCAATCTCCTGCTTCCCTCCTAAGGCAAAAGCCTCAGCAAAGGGGTGTGCCTAGAGAGTCAACACACAGCCTGTACTGACCTTTACAGGGAAAAACAAAGAAAAAAGAACTTCTCAGAAAATTGTGTCAGCTATTGTGAGGTTAGAGTTCATGTGAGAAATGTGAGAGAAAATGTCATCTATCCTTGAGTTCAACAGTAGATTTACCTGCAGACAAGGTAGGTGTCTAGGATTCCATAAAAGTCAGTGAAGATCTATTCAGTTGACTCCAAAGAGCAGTTTCTCTCTCTAAACTAAGCATCAAATTCTTAGGTTTGTTGCTTAAATAGAGGTGCTTGAGGATACCCTTGTCTCTTCAAGGCGTCTAGAGAGGTGGCAGATGTGATGTAGAACTTAGAGATCTTGACTTCCTGAATTTGCAGCTGGAGGTCAGGTGGAACACCAAAGGCATCTCAAATGGTAGCATGCTTGTCATAAGGCAACCAAAGTCCCTGCTAGTAGGTCAGCTGAATCCCTTTCTGGACTCCGATATACTCTACAGATTATCTCACTGACTAGAATGTTGGAATGAGGTATTAGGGATTTAGGGACTGCTTTATAGACAACTGAGCTTTATTGACAAGTGAGATCAACATTTTAAACAAAAGCAGTCACGTTTGGACTTGATGTGAAGGGACTGGAAGCAACAGGGATTGTGTCGCACTCAGTACGGAAATAGACTTTTTCAATCATGGTTGAGCCTGAGATGCTGAAGTATTTACAACTCCTTCAAAAGACATAGACTTAAACGAATAATGAAGAAGTATTTCTTAGTACTGTCTGATTTAGATCTTTGCTCCATTTAACTCCGTTGCAACTTTTTTCTTCTTAATAGATATATGGAATATTTTATTTTCTCTTTCTCTGTGGAGACTTTAAAGTATTTGCAGATCATTAGAATTCCTTTATATTTTCTTTACATAGACTAAATGCTTTAGAGTCTTATTGGACCATAACAGATCAGTGCAAATTATGATAGTTGGCTGGAATTGTAGATTGTTTCGTGTTAACATTCCTCTTTATGAAGTTGGACTGAAGTTACTTGTGTGTGTGCGTGGATGACAGCATATTGTTGTATTTAGCAGTCCTTCTAATTTCCAGTTCTGTTTTTGATAAGCTGCAGACCACCCAAAATTTTTCCAATCTATATGTGGGCAGATGGTATGTAAAGGAAAATGCACGGGTGGTATACAGTTAGTTAAAACTCAAAACACTGGAAGAATAAGATGAACCAGACCAATGGGATTTTCTGTGCTAGTATATGAGAGATAAAAGAAGGCAAGTACTATGACCAAACTACATATCCACAATGCATACTTCTGCACCTTTAATACAAATTACAAATTTTTTACTTTTTTATCATTTATCTGATTGATTTCAGTGACATTTCAAATATGTTCTGTTCTTCCATTCTTTTGATTTTCTACATATCCAAAATACACATTCCTAGTTAGAATTTATACAATCAATGTGATTATGCGCAGATTATGCCCCCTTTCAATGAATGTTTGCTCTCTTCCTTACTTGCTTTTTAACATTCTTCAAGCAAAAAAAGAAGCAGGGTTTCACAGAAAGATGAAGTATTTTCACAGCAATGAAGAAATTCTTGGTTCTCTCAGGCAAGCTCATCAGTTCTCCTCTTAAACTAATAAAAACCCAGCACAAAGGTACTCTCTCTCACCTTTATGCTCCCAAACCAAGATTTTTTTTAAAACTCTGGCAATTCTTTCAACACTATCAAAATAAAATTTCTAAATCTTTAACTACTTCAGTCCTGAGCATTTCAGTTTTCTCTTCCTCTTCTTTATTTATTTAATGAACTGGGATATCACATTTCTTGGTCTAGGTGATCTTGTTCTGGCAGGGGGATTGGACTAGATGATCTTTCGAGGTCCCTTCCGACTGGTCTGTGATTTCAAATAAATTCTCAGTGTTTCAGAGGTCAGTGTCCCTCTTAAAATTTGTAAATGTCATAATGTGACAATGATAATACTCACAATTCCTGTAGGAATTCATAATTACTGTAATCATGAATGTGTAGAGCTGCCAGTGCTGCTTACTGAAAAAGAAGGTGTTACATGTCTATAATTCCCAGGTTTCAGTAGTTAATTTAAAAAAAAATCCACTTTTTTTTCCTTTTCTTTTTTTTTTATTTGAAGAAAAAGTGTTGTATAGGCCAGATATATTTTTCATTGATCTCACAAACTTTATAAGAAATTCAGGACTAGAGAGTTAAATTTGTCTTGAAATTATAGTTTTTTGAACATTAGGATTGCTGAGGAAAAATCTTGAGTCCAATATTCCTTTGCCAACAAACATGAAGATTGTAATTCCTTTACGTCTTTGCTTACTGAAGAGTGAGCATGGGAAGTACTAAAGGAGCCGTAGTTAAAAATGTGCCATTAATGCTTATGAACTCTTCAATACCACAAATGGCCAAGTAAACAACAACATGGATCAATAAAAATTATTTGAGGGGCCTCTGGACATCTTTTCCACGTAGATGAATTATGCATATTATTGGGCATATGAATTGCCTGTTACACTGTAACATCTGGAATGGCTGAGGCGTAGGGTTCTTCCTAGCAAACATTTTTCTTAACCTTGACTAACATAAATATAATTTTAAAAAGAATACTTTTTTTAGTAAACAAAAATATTTAGAGGAATTTCAAAGGCACCAAACATAATTTTTCAAGTAGCGTAGCAGAAGCTGCCTAGATTAAGTGTGAAATTTGCCCCCTGCAAATCTGAAGGCATGCACACCACTCCAGGTCCATTTAAATCCTCCAAATGGAAGTGAAGTGGTGAGATCCACTCCAAGTACCTATTTTAAACATTCTTCATTACATAAAACCTCTAGTTCTTAAACTTTGCTTTTTAAAAGGTATTAGCAGGCTTCAGAGTGGTATGTTTCTCGTTGTGTCTAAATATTTATCTCCAGTGGATCTTGATAATAAAGAAAATAATAAACTCCCAGGAAATGGTGATGTGACTGTAATAGACTTGGTTCAGGAAAGATTCTTCTGTTAATTAAGAAACTTTCATCTTTGAAGTGTAGCATAAAAAAAATCTTATTAGCAAAGGTATATTAGGTCTGTAATAAAGCAGATTTCCCTTTGAGCATTATGTATAGTCAATCCAGAGAGAACTAAGACAATTATATTTTATCAGAAACATGTAGAGGTAAGGATCAACAAGGGGGATGGGTTGTGACATTGGTATTGATTACAAAACTGGTTTAGGAAATAAACAATCCTTTGTTAATCATGGCAGGTATATGAAATGACAAAGAAATTATTGGTCAAACCATAAGGATGAAAATCATAGACAAGGGATTATAGCGATAAGTTTCTGAATTTTAAAACATTCATATGGGCATTTCTCTGCATTTCAGGTCGTGTTTCTAATTGTATTAATTCCAAATATAAATAACTAATTTACAAAAGCAACATTTAATGCTATAAACCATAACAGACACACGAATTAGATTGTTTCATTTTTCAGTGTTCCAGTTTGACTCTCAGAAGATATGATTCGTATTTTTTCAGCCTTAATTTCTGAACATATTTAACTTGATCTGAGGGAGAGAAGACATTTAGTCTCACCAGTCATTCTTGCTGTAAATCCAAATTGCATTGTTGAAACCAAAAACATCTGAAAATTTATCTTAAATGTCATTATAAAAGACCTAACCAAGCAGATCATACACAAAGCTAAAGCTGAATTACAGTATTTTTTCGCAGTCATTTGAAAAGTTTATTTTCATTTCAGTGGATTTTTTTGGTGTTCATTGACTAACAGAAAGAGAACACGATGATAACAAACCTAAGAATTAGGGATAGCAGTACAGATTCTAATTATTTCTTCTTAAATGGGACAATCTTTTTTCCAAAACTGAGAAATTACTTAGACTTCACTCTTCTTCCCAGCGTACAATTCAAGTAAATTTCTAAACAGGAAATAAACCTCACTTTAACTCAGACTTTGGGAACAACTAAGCAGCAAATTAGGCACCAGCCCTATAGTACCGTTTCAGCAGTACCTGAAAGGACATATTTGTCCCATTGTTTATTGTATTTATATTGTATATGTATTGATATGTATTTATATATATATTATTTATATTTTTATATATATATATTTATATTAAGTGCAATTCATTTTGCTCATTATGCTTAAAGTAATTTTCCCAAATCAACCAATCATCATTTAAATTTTGTCTTGGTTAAGTAATTCTTAAAAGTCTATTTCAGCTGACAAGATTCAGATCTTGCTGACGCATAACCTTCTAAGAGAGTGATAGATCCTTAAAAAAAGGAAAAGTCCTGTTAGAGTTCAATCTGGTCACTGCAGTAAGGGCCAACAAAAAATGCTTTGGGCACCACAGTATAAGAAAGATGTTGAGGTGCCAGAGTGAGTACAGAGAAGGTCAACAAAGCTGGTTAAGGGATCGGAGATGTTGTCTTATGAGAACACACTGAAGGAGTTGAGATTGTTTAGCCTGAAGAAGAGGAGTCTGAGGGGAGACTTTATTGCCCTTTACACCTACCTTTCTCTGTGCAAGCTTGCTTGAAGAATCAAAACCAGATTTTAATAGAAAAAGCTTAATTATATTAATCCTTTGGTCAGTGACACTTTTGAGGCATTTATAAAATAAAAGGAGAAAATATGAATTATTAATCTTAATTGTTCATCAAATCATGTTATTGTGCAAGAATTCAAGATTTTGTGTTTAGTTATATGAGGCCAAGACAATCATTTCCTGGTAAATAATAAATCCTTATGGATTTTCATTTACAAAGAACTGGTAATCACCCTCATGTCAGGAGAAGAAGCTTAAGATTGCAGGTACAGGATGATGAACATTGCTACTGCTCCTATGCAAAAGGGCTCTGCCTGAATGATCTCCTCAGGACTCTACCACACCTAGAAATTCAAGGATGGCACTAAATCAAAGAACTCTGTGGTTCTGGTAGCTAAAAAGAGTTAAACTCCACCTAAATGTTCCTTAATGTGAATGTTGTCAAGAGTGAGATCACTACAGAAAACCCCTATCTCGCTTTTCTTATCCATTTTTATTTCCTATAGTAGGTCCAGAGAAACAATGCGCAAGAAGCAAAATGAATCCAGACATTTTATTTTTTAATGAACAACTAAAAATACTTCAAAAAATAAAACTTAAGTGAAAGACCCGAAAGCAAAACTTTAATTTTCAGTGGTGGATTTTTTAACAAAGGGTCAGTTGGCAATTAATTAATTACAGTAATAATTTTCTGAATTGTAAATCACTTGTATCTTAACCAGAGGGTCTAAAAGGAACAGGAACACTAAAATGTCTTGGCCATGAAACAAAAAAGAAGATCTGACCAGGCAAACTGTAATACATAACAGATTGTATGATTCTTGTTTCATGAATGAATCAGAGCCTTGACATCCTTTTAGAGCCAGCCTCCTAGCTTTAAGATGGTAAATTTAGTCTTGCTCTTCACAGCTTAATGTCAGCCTTACAAACAAGGCTCCACAATTTAAAAAATAACACAGAAACCAATAGCACACACGGAATGTGACACAGACATCACTGAGAGTCACGGGAAAAAAAATCTCACTCCCAGTGACGTCAGTGAATGAAAGTTCTTTAAGGGGTCTTCTGAAAATAGTAATGTGGAATGTTGTGTTAGTAATGTGTGGAAAAAATGTGCAATTGTCTTCTTTGTTATCAGTCCAATAAGGGACTTTTGAGGTAAGAGATTCTTCCATACCTCCTTCGTGAATATGCACAGTTATATCTTTTGTGGTCATGTGGTGCAATTTGGCCCAATTAACATGGAATGTTTGTTAAGATGCAAGATAAATACAGAAATCCACTTGCTTTCCAGGTCTTACGTTGTTAGTAGGATTCCAAAATTATTTTTACTGATAAATTTTGTGATTTTGATTTAAAATGGTTGAACCTTGAGATACAGCTGTCACCCAGGCACCCATTCAGACCTGACACCAGGCATGACAGGGTCTTTAAGCTTTGACAGCATTTTGGTTTCTCTTGCTGTGTGCCTCCTCACACCTAGTTAATGAGAACAGGAACTCCAGGCTTCACATGTGCTAAACTGATGTGATGCTTCTGCCATCTCCAGAAATAGGACTGCCGCCACATGTCAGATTTTTGTTGTCTGATTTTTCACTTTGGAAGCACCTTGAGTTCATTGCATGGACACCGGTTTTGAGACTTTCCTTAAAACACCTGCATTGTGTTGTATGTCATGTTACAATTAAAATTTGCTTGGGACTCTCCATGCCATCCCACATTTCATAATGTCTTACTTGTCTCTAATGAGAGTCTTTGGGTCTTTGAGTGCGACACGATGACTTGTAATTTACCAAATCAGTGACCTAGTGACATAATGACCTTAAATACTGTGTAATGATTAAGCAATTATTATATTTATTTCTGCATAGTCTGCAAATGACTGATATTTTAATCCTAGAAGCAGAGATATTAAATGGTCACCAAAACATTATATTTAATGGACTAATCCAGATTTCATATCTTTATAACAGTTAATAAACATCAAATACAGATTATTTCAAGTTTCTCTGACACTAACAACACTTTTGACTTGCACTTAACTTTTACAGTAATATCAATTAAGTAGTTACATATTTAGAAAGCAGAGACATACTGCAAAACAAATGTTAAGACTGAAGCTGTTTTTAGATGAGGTCAACATCTTAAACACAAATTATCTTTGTGGTTTTTAAAAAGCAATTAACAACTTTTACTGATGTTGCATTGAAGTCAATTATATTTGAATCATTAACAGCACTAGAAAAGCAATGTTCAGCCTGAAGAATTTTGGGGGGCCAATGATAAAAGAAAACTGAAGTCAGATTGAAGGAAATGAATGAAAAGAATGGTGGAGAAAAATAGCCTGATTTTTTTATTTGGATAACTGAGAGAGGCTGTCAAATGTTTTCACCTTCGGGGCTTTTTCTTGAATTAGCACGAGTTTGACAGTTGCTGCTGTGAGGTGCCTCAGGATTAAAAGTGTGGAGAATAGAGGTGTCATTCTGACTCCAAGAGAAGATGACATTCAGTAGATTTGTATTGGATTGCATCTTTATCTCAGCAAAATGCATGCCTCACTTGATCTAGTATGTGTCTTGCTTGCTTTTTATTTTCTGGACTCCTAAAAATGCAGGCTGACAGTCTGATTAGCTCTCATAACTTCCATTAATGAGTCTTAACTCAAATACATTTTAAGGGATGTTCTTCAAGATCCAGTATGGAAAGGACAAGGAAATAATGCCACACTAATTACCGTCTTCTCTCAGGTTTCCCTGTGAAATTCAGAAATTGTTATAGTATTCCACAAAAATTAGAAAATGCCAATCAGAGTCATCACTTGATGTAAATGAACCAATGTAAACTCCCATGGGAGTCCTACCTGAAATGGAACAATTTGCAAAATAGCATGGGTAGTCACATTATCTGTCTGTTTAATCCACAGTTTAAAATAAGTCTGAGGACTCATTAAAATAGAAAAAAAAATTTGAGAATTATTTTTAGGAGTTACTATCAATGTTCCACTAAGGGAAAGAAATAAAGGATTGCCTTCCCCTGTTTTTTTTAAAAGATTAGGATGGAAAGGAACGGATTAATTTGTGGGGAAATCTCATCCTTCTTTTAAATACGGAATTCATTAACAGCCCTATAAGGATAATATTTGAAGAATTTATTTTTTTTTAAATAGAGATACTGATTTTGACAATTAGCCCAGGAAATATCTGAAAAAAGCAAGTTACAAGATAACATGTATCTGAAAATAGGATCACCTGAAATGGTTAGCCTCCTGTGAAATCATGGCATTACAATATTTATCAGTTTTGTAGGGTTTTTGCAGATTTAGGATTTGTTATTCACAAGCATAGAACGGTAGCAAGCTAGGAGTCTTTTCAAATTAGGTGTTTTATTTAAGTTGTATATATTGGTAAATAAAGAGAATCTGAAAATGCCGTGAATCTACAGTTCAGTGGCAGATTTAGCAAGAGATTTTACATCTGCTACAGTGTTATTCTTGAAAATTGCACTTACTAGCATCACTTCTGTAAGTATTGCCAAATGAGCATAGAAAACTAAATTAAAAAAAAAAAAGAGGGCGGGGAGAAACTGAACTCATCAAACCTTGTGGGCAACTTTGTTTCTTTTTTTTAATCCACCCTCACTGTTCAGCTAATTGTTTCACTCATAATGCCCTCACAAAAAGAAATAAGAAATCATATTCCCTTCTCAGACTTCACTTAGCCTGAAGAAATGAGACAAGCTCTTTAGTTTCCTATGGTTCAATAATCTGTCCCTTTTTTTTAAGCCATTCTATTTTCCCTGAATTTACTTCCTGATTTCTACTGAAAATGTACTTCAGTTTCTTTTGCCTTTTTCTTGATAGCCTTATAGTAACATCGTTCAGACATCTTATGATGAAGAAAAGTCTTCTTCCTGTGCTATTTCTGAGGATAAAAGCTTCTAACTCATTTGTGAATCGATTACTTATCCCTGACTACTTGACCTCCTACATTTCTTTTCATTTTTATTCTTTTCATTTTTATTCTTTTCTTCCTTTAATGTATCAATTCTTCCATAACAGTTTAGATTTTCTTCCTGCAGTGATATGCAGCTCTGCATTCTCAGTAAATTCTAACAATTCATATTTAACCTCTGATGCTAAGATCATTAACAATGTTTTCAGATGATTCTTATACAGATCAGTTTTGAGATTCCTGGTTTTTTTATTGTATTCTGGCTTTCAAGCACTTTGTTTACTTTTTTTTTTTTTACAAAATCTTGCTGTATTTCAATTTCTGTATTAATTGCACATACGGCAGTTTATGACTTACACCAATGAAGGTTTGATTAGGCGTATTGGACATTTTTGTTAAGAAAGTCAGGTATCTTGCAAAAACAGGTGAGACTGGACAGTTTGTGGTTTATCACCCTACTTATTTGTTTCCTAAATTGGTGTTTTGGATCCTCCAACAATAATTTGAAAATCTTTCCCAGAAAAGTACTTCTATTCTGTTCTGATCTCCACAATGTCAAACTGTGATGTTAAAGTCATGGGGGTTTTTTGAAGCACATGACATTTCTGCTGAGAATAAACTCAACCTGTAATCAGAATCCGAATATTTGGTAAACATTCAGAATTCCAGTCCTATGGCTGAACTTTTTGGCAAGGACTGTCACAATTCTGTGTTCAATAAAACAATTAAACCATCTACAAAGATGGCTTTTTAAATCAGTAAAATAAGTAACACTTCATGAATTGGTTTATCTGCTGTTCTCCTTCTGTTATTTTCCTTGTAAAATGCTTGAGTTGTTGTGTCTGCAGGATGAAAATTAATCTTCTCCAATGAGAAGCTTAAGCACAGCTGGACAGGAGACGTTGCTTTTACCCTGTTCTGCACCTTGCCCCATGCCTGCATACTTGGTTCAAGAAAGTGAAGCAGTAAGTCGTTCCTCTTTTCAGTCCATTCATACGTCTGTCTCCTGAGACTAAAAGCAGTTGATGTTCACTGTAATTAAATTCCCACTCAACTGGTAGGAACTGCATTGGGACCACTAGCTTACTTAATTTATATCAAAGCTATCAGAAAATGATGACAATGTTCTGTCATTATTGACCTTAACTGCATTTGAACTGGTGTAGCAGACGGGAAAGGCTGTTAATCCCATTATGACAGTGCACCTTTTGGAATAGTCAATGTGCAGACTTGCTGCAGAGTTTGGAGGAATGTCCCTGCTGGTTGCAGGAGCAGAGAAGACCCGACCCAGTGAGCCACCTCCATCCCGGAGCTGGGAGCCACTGGAAGCCGTCTTCCCCCCACCACCGCCCCGGGAATGGGGGGTGGGAGTTAGCACAGGGCTGCAGCCCCTGTGCTGGGTTGAAAGCCCTCAGCAAAAAGAGGCAGGACCAAGATCACTGTCCCCTTTTATCTGCTCACCTAGCAACACCCCTTAAGAGCAGGTACTTGGGACAGTGTCACCTCCCCCCAGGACAGGTCACTAGGGGGAGGGAGTCCTCTCAAAGCAACAGAATGTTTTCTTTTCTTCATGCAAGCACAAACCTGTAAATCTGAAAATTCTGACAATTTTCAAACTACAACAAGGCACAAACTAGAACCCAGCAAGTTCCAGATCTTGAGACTTGAGGAGAAGCTTTTTTACTGTGAGGATGATGAAGTACTAGAAGAGCATTCCCATAGAGTTTGTGGAGTCTCCTTCTCTGGAGACATTCAAAATCTGCCTAGACACGATCCTGTGCAACCTGCTAGAGCAGGTTAACTGCTTTGGCAGAAGGATTGGATGATCTCCAGAGGTCCATCCTAAACCCTAACATTCTGTGGATCCTACTAACAAGTCCAATACTGTATTTCCATATGTTCATGAAGTCAAGTCTAAATGGAGAGTTTAAGTTAATAGCATGGAGAGACACGACTAGATATGACCAAAGAAAGGACTTCTGCTCAATAGAAAAATGTCACGATGTCAAAATACTTTCAAATTTATTACACTGGATTAATAATATTATATTGATATTTTATAATGTTAATGTTTCTTTGTTTGTTATATAATATTCATCTTGAAACAAAAATCAAGAGATCAGAAAGGCAAGTTACAACATTTTCAAAGTATTTTACTTTCTTTACAATAACATACAATGCAATTTTGTCCAAGCTGATACCACTTCACATTAAAAAATATTGAACAGATTTTGTCTGAATAGGACTGAATGAGGAAAACACTATTTGCATGAATTTTTTCCAGCTAGTGCTTTTATTAACATTCCCAATTTCCTGTCCTAGGATTACAAGTTTAATTCTTTTTATAAATGGAACTTTAATACAGCAATTCAAGCCATGCTGTTAATGTGGCAGGAAGGGTGCTGGTCATTTCTGCAAGCTGGAACTTGTATGCTGTCAGGAGTAGCACAAATGGGGATGCTACAGGCCCACTTGTCTCTAAGCAACTTACTGACCAGGCAAAACAATTTGATGCATGAAAATAATTTTAAAGAGCACAGTGCTGGGTAAAAGCATATGAACTCTGAAATGGAGGAAACCGCAAAAGATTGTATGTGATCCATTAGTTTCACATAGCTGCCTGTATAGCTGAATATTTACTTAATTTGTGTGTGCTCAATTTCCATGATCAAGAGATGACTTATTTGCACACCCAGGAGTGTCAGGTTGGTTTTAGATCAGTAAGTAGAAAAAAGTTTCTTTCTCCTTCTGCAAGAAAAGGCAATTCAAATCTGTATCAGTTTTGTTTGATCTTGCCCCACTACATTTACTTTTGGTCAGAGAAAGTGAAAATTGGAAATTTTTATTTTTTTACTGGGATGGGAAAAAAATCAAAGAGAAGAAAAATGTCCTGCAGTATGTATAGCTAAAACACTGCCATCATTTGTTTCTCTGCGATTCTCAGAGAATGTAATTCAGCAAAACTCACTTCACTTCCATTATTTAGCATTTTCCTTCCCATGAAAACCTAACTTCAATGAAAATGTGATGATTTATAACAACTTCCTCACATATTTAAATGCTTGATTTTTTGCAATGTAGGCTTTTATGCAACATATCTATTGTGGTGGTTTTAAGATCACAATTAAAAATAAAGGCAAAGAAAACAAAGCAGTTAGGTCTCGATGACAACTCGGATAGAATTTACCAGACAATAGATAGCTTAGGGAAAATGGAAAAGGGTTTATTAACTCTGTAACTGCTACAGAAAAGAAGAAAACATTAAGCAAGTTAGTGCACACAAACTAGAAACTGTCATCACATATTCTGAGAAAAAGGTTTAAGGAGTCTCAAGTCCTTCTGCTTTCTTCAACTAAGCACGAAGGAATTCTCAGATGCCTCTCTTAAGGCTCCTTCTCTCCCCAATTTTCAAGCACCCTCAGCTTTTCTCAGTGGAAGAAATGACATATAGTCTTTCTTCCTTGCTGATCAGTGGCTCTAAGATGGCAGTGATGGCAACATGGCCCCAATAACATGCAAGATTCAAGTTGGAGACCAACCGTATGGCCATGTTAGCAGAGGCCCCCCGCACTCCACAAACGTGGCCAAGAGGGTTCCATGACCCTCACATCTCCTTTCTCCTCCTATCTCAGCTACCGGGGGAAAGGGAAGAATTCTTCAGCTCGCCATGGGTCGCTGAATCGCTGCTCCAGTGGTGGGGGGAAGATCGGCACTATGTTCTTGCTTCTTCAGTCCCTGATGCCAGCCTGGAGCTGGGCTGGGTAGAAGCCAGGGCTGGTGCTGGGCCACCTCTCCGGCCGTGGCAAGCCACCACAAGGCGCTCCGTCCCATCTTCCCCCTCCCCGACCCTGGAAAGGGTTGGGGGTAGTGCCTGACTCCAGCTTAAAAAGGCAGGGCTAGGATGATCAGCCCCTTTTATCTCATCACCTAGCCCACACCCCTCCAGAGCAGGTACCTGGGATGATTCTTTTAAAGCGAAATGCACCTTTTTCCTCATGAAAGCACAAATCTATTTATCTGAAAATTCTGGTGATTTTCAAACTGTAACACCTGTTAGAGCAGCATAGAAGAAAGTTCCACCAAGAATTCCACTCCTTTCATTTTCTCCTTTTGCTGAGCTTCTGCTCTTGACATGCACAGTGAGAGTATGATACTGCTTTCACAAATGAAAAAGTCCCATAATTCTTCTTTCAAATGCAGAAAGTACTTTTATGAAAGAGAACATATGAGATACTGAATGAAATACTTTTGTTTTCATCAATAGTTTAGTTCTATCTTCCATCTTACATGATTACATTTTATTTCTGCAAAAATGTCTCTGTCTATGGTAATCATGTAGTAGAAAAAAAGACATACCCACATAGATGGCATTTGAATGACAGATGATCTTGACTGCAGACTGGAATCATTACATCTAGAAAGTATTTCAGGTAGGAAAGTTTGATTAATATCAAACAAAGCCTGTATAATGCTACATAGTTTTCAGAATCGAGTGACATTTGAAATAATTATATGAAATTGCTTTAATTTCTAACATCTATTACAACTCTTTTTCATTCCCATAACATTGACAGGATAAAGATACTTAATGCCCAAACAAGAAATGCTGCTACTCATAACCATCAAATTTTTAGTATTTTCTCAGTGTAACTCCATGACTGAAACAAAAACTGTTTTCTGCATTACTTAGTCCATTGTGTTGCTTTCAGACTAGAAAGGAAGAAAAAAATCATTATTTAAAATTGTAGATTTACTAGCCTTACTACTCAGTTAATCTGAAAGATACCCAAAAGATGTATTGAAGATGCAAAATCCCATCTAGACAGAACTATTGTAAGAGAAAATTGGTCTGTATATTTCTTTTATTCATATTTATTCAACTATCTTTTGCAGTGATGACTATAAGAAATGCATATATACATAACAAATCTCCATATGTCAAACAGATGCCAACACATGGAACAAAAACTGTTATTCCAAGCTACACTACAAAGAGTTATCTGAAACTGAATATATTATTTAGCTTTTCCTCATACCTGCAGTTTCAAACTGTAGAGAGTTTCCCTGGTATTTGCAGAGATGACGCAGGCACATTGCCTTGTAAAACAAGAATCCAGTCATTTTGGTGATTGCTGCTCCCACTGCGTGTTGTGACAATGTTTCTTCCATCTTTGTTTCTAGCAAAACAGAAAGATCTTTTCAAAAAATTTAAAACAATCTTTTCCTTAAAAAAAAAATCCTTTCTATGTTTCTATTTCAAAACTCTTTGTCCAGAAATGTGGTAGGTAATTGTCACACTGCACTACAAGTCACTAAGGGATGCTAAAGATCATCTATGCATTTGACAGTCTGTATTATTGAATGATACAAAGCTAGCTGGACTTAAAATGGATACAGGACTCTTTGTGGGGTTTAGCTTCCTGAATGCAACCCTAAGATAATAAACACATCTTTCTGCCTTCTTGGTGAACCCTTTACTTGCTCAGAGTCCTTTCAAACTTATTGGTGGTGGATGGCAGAATTATAAAAACTGAATGTAAGAAAATAAGCCATAAGACAAAGAAATAAATCTCTCTTTTCCTAGCTCAGATGTCCCAGGACATCCCCAGGAGAGTGTAGTGGTTGTGCACTGAAGTAAGATCTATGCCATTCAAAATGATGAAATAATGCCTTTGAGGCAACACTCTAAACCTTCCACACCCATAAACTCCTGTGTTAACAGAATCTTAACAGGTTGGAAGGGACTTCAAAAGATCATCTAAGTCCAACCCGCACTGCTGAAGCAGGGTAAGCCTGCAGCACCTGGTGTTCCCAGACATCCAAGTACAAACCAGGCCCACCCCTGCTTAGCTAAGCCAACATTCCACCTCTATGTCTCTTCACTAACTCCTCAGTTTTACTTGCAAGAAGCACAAGAACTTGCTTCTAACTTCCGTTACTCAAGACCTTTCCATTTTTTGGGGGTATAAATGTACTACATTTTACTGGCAAGAATGAAAAGACTGAGCTGAGCTGGGTTAAACTTGGCAGCTGAACTTCAATGTTTCCCATTTCTGAATTCCCAGAATTGTTTCCTAATTTGCATAATTTTGGAAAAGTGTCTAATTTGTAATTTGTATCTGTCTAGCTTAAGCCTTTAGGTGTTCTTGATCCATTCCTAACAGCAGCACAGAGCATATAGTCATTAGTTAATAAATGAGAGTAGTGACATTATAAGCAATACATAATACAGAAAAATAATACTGAATAAGTAAAACTCCTACATGTAGACATTTCTTCTTTTCTCAAATGAATGACCTTACTTCGGTAAGTGACAGGTGTCTCCTCAAAATAAATGTGAAGTATACTTACTGAAGAGACACCCTGTTCTGTGATTTAGTCATACCTTTCTTCTCACAAAACTGTTAAACGATGTTTCTGATGACATGACTGCTGTATACAGAGTACTACGTGTCATAGTGTTTCATTATATGTAAACATGTAGAGGAGGGCTCTCAAGATAATAAAAATGCTAGTCCTACTTGATGAACAAATAGGCCTGACAAATCAGATGCATAATTTCTCCAAACAGCTTCAATGTTAAAATTTAGGAGTTCAGGAAGTTTAGAAAAACAGGACAAAGCCAAACTTTTATTTTCTCTCCATCCCTTTATGACTTGAAAATATTTTGTGAAGTAATGCAATACTTCAGAATTAACTAGTTATGGAAGGAACTAGTTCTTATCATAATTTTGATTGTTTCATGAAAGCCAGAAAAAAATACAATTGCAGAAATACAGAAGAGTCCCTACGGGTATCCTAAGCCTAACCTTCAGATTTATTCACATCATACAGACAAAATAATACCAATCCAGAATATCGAAATTCCTTTGGTTTAATAATCTGAAGGAGAATTCTTTCATTAAGCATTAGAAGCTAAGACACTATATATAAACAAGATTTATTTTTTATGCTTTTAAATTTTTTAAATGCTTTTTAAATTTTTTATGCTTTTTTTTCCTGCTCACTCTTCTGTTATGTTTTTCACCATTTTATGTATTAATTCAGTGTTTACCCTCTACAGTTTCAAGTGTAGCAGACTCTGGAATGTTTACATGCTTTAAAAATAACTCCACAAAATGAGTGTGTTTTATTTCAGCTATTT
This sequence comes from Phoeniculus purpureus, assembly GCA_028565055.1. Classification (NCBI taxonomy): domain Eukaryota; kingdom Metazoa; phylum Chordata; class Aves; order Bucerotiformes; family Phoeniculidae; genus Phoeniculus; species Phoeniculus purpureus. The sequence continues at coordinate 113,126,514 of JAOXOE010000001.1, forward strand.
CTTTCCTCTAGTCTTGGAAATCTCCTTTAAATTTAAACATTTTTAAAAGATCTTTACAATCAACTTCTGCATTCCATGAATATCCTCCATTTTGAGCATAAACATTCATGGTTACAATTTTTGCTTTTGGTTTGATATCTTTTACATCAAAGGAAGGAAAATATAACAACCGATAAATTTTTAACACAAGAATTTTGTTGTGTCAGAACATACCCTGAAAATATGCTTATTTTTAGTTTCAGTCTTTGTATTTTCCACCTTTCCTGCTCCCAAAATAAAGTGTACATTTCCAAAACTTTTAAAATCAATATTTATTGTATCATATGTGATAGTCATGCAACTCTGATTAAAATCAGCCCTTTTTAAACTGTAAAAAATAGTTGTTGTTTTCCTACATAAAGCAAGAGTTAAGTATTTAATTTTTGTTACTTGCACTAAAGGAAAGCTGTGTACTAAAGGTTAGTGCATTAGCCCTTGTGAGCATCTGAACTCTTTTATGCATCATGTTGCACACTGAGCTCATGGTAACTTTGATGGAAGTAACCCTAGAGTAGTGGGCAACATATTAGGCAGCTTAATATATCACCCCCTATTCTACAGCTTTGAAACTTGTCAAGCTGTGACAGAAGTGGCTTCACCTACATTAGTGCGCTCGTCCACAAAGGTGCTGCCTCTGGCAGTTTATGTTACCTGGCTCACATGAACAAAACATCAAATAAAGGACAGATAATGAAAAAATAGAGGAATCCCATCTTTCTCATTTCTTCTCTCACAGCCATCCTACTTGTTAAAGTATACCTGCTTTTATCTTTTTAAAACATGACAAATGTACTAGTTATCTATAATTAGAAAATCCCCATAGCAGGTGTATGGGTATCTTCAGTTATTTCTCTCCTGTGTCTGAACAGGCTCCCTTTGGTATGAGAAGTATTTTGGGCACTGGTGTTTCAGTGTGTGACAGTAGTCATAAAAGTAATGTATTTCCACCCCATTGTCTCTTTTTTCTATCAAATGGGAAAATTTTCCCTTCCCTAGCCCATCTCTCTGAAGGAAATGGGCATCAAAACTACTTCACTGAGCACAAAATATTCTCAAAAATACAGTGTGCATACCGGTTGCCAACTTCCTGTATTCTTCTGGTACCCATCCAGCCTGATGAAGAAATGTCTTCCTCCTCAGTATGTGCATCTAGTCTCTGTGAAAGTCAAGGAAGGGAAGGGAGTTCTTAATTATGACAATTTGAGCAGAATTGCAAAATTGAAATGATTTCATTTCTTTGACATGAGGTCAATAATACCATTAGCTGTTAATGCATTTATACTCCCTAGGCAATCACACTGATAGCATTATACCTACACACTCACAGTGCTGGACCAGCATTGCTTTGTAAGTGTATTGAACCTCCAATTTAATGGTGATTTACTTGCAGAATAGATTTTTATCATAGATAAAGTACATAAAGATCCAGCCCATTTCATACTGATACACTGCTCTTATGTGGAATGCAAGATCAGCAAGAAGGGGTCATGAAGATACTTCAAAGGGAAAGCGAAGAACAGAATGATACAGAGATTTATGTATTATGTCTGGGAACGAAAAATGCTTTCGCTGGCATAAATATGATTTTACACAGACATAGAGAAACTGAGTCAATAAGACTCTTCTGTCATGAAAGTGTTTATACATACGTTTAAAACGGCACTCTTCATAATGCCAAGCAGTGTATACATAGTTGACTAGAAGTATGCATTATGCTTGAGTAGAAGGATGTAAGGGGACAGAGACCATTTCAACATTATTCTTACTCTGAATAGCAGTAGAAAAGGCTGCTTAGAGAGAACAGACAAGTCTAGCCCTTGCATGCAGATGACTGATTCCAGTTATTGTAATAGTAATGTGAGAGGGTACATACCTTCATATTCCTTTTTCTATCTCTTTAAGCCTTCCTGTTTTCTGTTTCTTAGAAAAATAGAAACACTGGATGGAAGGGACCTCTGGAGGTCCTCTAGCCAAACTTCTGCTTTCTTCAGCTAAGAATGAAAGAATTTTGAGATGCCTCTCTTAAAGCTCCTTCTCTCCCCAATATTTGAACACTCCCACCTTTTCTCAGCGGCAGAAATGAGAAACAATCTTTCTTCCTTGTTGATCAGTGGCTCTAAGTTGGCGGCTTATCAGCCACATGGCCCTGGTCATGTGAAAAGCTCAAAATGGAGACTGATGGCATGGCTGTCTCCCTCCTCCTCCCAACTGAAGGCTACAGGGGAAAAGAGAAGAATCCTTCAGCTCACCATGGGTGGTTGAATGTTGCTTCATGGTGAGGGAAAAAACTGCATTAACTCTTGCTCCTCCAATCCACGGTGCCAGAATGAGGTTGGGGCCGGAGCCACGGGGCTGCTTGGAGGGCCCAACCTGCTGTCTACAGGAGTGCAGCAAGCCCGCCGCGCTCCCTCTGTCCCATCTCTGACGGGGGAAGTGAGACTGGGGGCAGCAGAGCCGTGACAAGCTGTCTCCCCCCACCAAATTGGGGGAGGGGGGGCAGAGTGTGCCAGAGCCAAAGCCCCACACCAGGTGAAAAGCCCCCAGCAAAAAGAGTGCAAGGTTTTGATGGTTATCCCCTTTAATCTTGTCACCTAGACCAACTGCCCCCAGGGGAGGTACCCGGGACAAATCTCTTAAAGCAAAATACACCTTTTTTCCTCATGAAAGCACAAATTTTCTATACATCTGAGAATTCTGGAAGTTTTCAAACTGCAACACTGTCCCAGTGTTGTGCAACTCTCTCAGTGAAAAAAAAAATCTTTCTAATATGTAGTCCGAACATCCCAAACAACCACAGCTTTGCTCCATTCCACTTCGTTTCACCATTTACCATGACTCCGCCATTGTAGCTCCTCTTGAGTTACCTTCAGGATGTCATTAGACTCCTTCTTTCACTCATCTTAGTCACACTAAACACCTTGCCCCCCCACCTTGAACTCTACTTGTGCTCCAAGACCTTAAGTTACATTGGTCAGTCTTTGCTGCCTTTGGTTTCTCCACCTGCTTCTTGAATTTGAGGGTTCCAGAACTGAACACTGTTCAGGTGCAACTTCACCGGCACAGGGGAGGATAATAACACCAACTCTCAGTCTTCTGACCATGCTCTTCCTATAGTGTGTAAATACGGTACATGCCCTTCCACAGTGAGAGTATTGGTGGCTCCTGCGACCACCTACAGCCTTTCCAGCAGAGCTCCTATTCAGTCTGTTGGTTACTAACTGCAACAATGTATCTTTTTATTCCGCCAGCCAGCGCGCAGGACTTGGCTCTTCTTGTCAAATTCCATAAAGTTTCTACTTATTCAACATTGCAGTTCATCAAAATCTCTATAGACTCAGGCTTTTTTATTTGTTTTATCAGTCATTCAATAGCATAGTGTTGACTCTGGTCATTTAATATCTAATGTGTCTCATCTATTTTGTCTGCCTAATTTCTCTAATCCTTTCTGAACCTTCTGGCACTCTTTCTCTCCAGAATCTCCTCTGGTAACACACTACAGCACATTATTGCTTCCCTCATATGTGTTTCTATCCTCAACAAAAATAAATTCAAAGCAAAGTCTGGACACTTCAAGGGATTATGATCATTTACAAAGTTGCAATATATTTTGGAGTTTCCTCAAAATCTATTTATCTTTTTCTTTTGCTTTGTTTTTTTCTATGATGCCAATATAGATTGTCATTAATATTTGAGATCCATCAGAATGTTGTTCTCCAAATACGAGCTGTTCAGCTCTACTGCTTGTCTGTCTTAGGTCAATAATTCATAGTGCCTAAGCACATTCATCAGCATGTCCTTTGCATGTTTTCTTGAATAATGATGATGTATGAGTTTAGTGCATCACTGAATGAGTGCCTACATGGAGAAACTATTTATTATTTTCTTTTAGTTCCTTGTGCTCCTTGTGCATAATGCAATCAGTTTACAACAGGTACACCACTTGTGTGGCAACATGGTCCAATATTGCAACTACAGGAACAACCATATGTTAAGTCAACTTTTTTGGCACACAGAGGCAAAAACAATGTGTCAGTGCCATGGGTGAGAGCAAGCAAGGAGTTATGCTCCTCAAGAACAAAAAACAAAGAAAAGAATTTTATTTCTTTAGATATTGCTCAGAGGAACTTCTACACCATGAGGGGAACAGAAGATGCTTTGTGTCACCTAACTAAGTTGTCAGTGAAGCTGTTATTTAAAATGATAGCTGTAAATGTTCATTCTCCAGATTCTATCATGTGTGTTTCTATAGGATAGAAAATGTTTTCAGTAAATACTCTCTAATCTGATTTTTCACTCTCTCTTTTTTTTTTTTTTTGGTCTTTTTATGAGTTCTGATTTACTAAGGCAGAGTTCAGCTCAGGTAGATAAAAAAGCACAAATAATGACATAGAAATGCAGTGAAGGGAAAGAGAGAGACGGAAGTCAGTGGGATTTTGATTCCACTGTTGTCCTTTGAAAGAAACCAGAACGCAAATTCTTCCATTGTTTAAACCTTTGACATCATTGGAGGTTTCTGAGATGTCAGCACAGACTAAAGCACAAGGAATGGAAATAAAACAAATACGTGCTTAATTATGCTTACTATCTAAACCTGACAGTCCAGGCTTGTACTTTTGACAGTGATAAATCACTCATGGAAGTAAAGTACCTAAAATAAAATGAGTACAGCTTATTTAATATCTACTTTTTAGAATACTTTTAATATTCCATCAATTCAGGGTGTACAAAAGACTATCTCAACCTTGGTGAAGTCAATACATGAATTTACATTGATTTTATAAATATTCTAGCCAATATTTAGAATGAAACTGTCAAAATCACAGGGGTAATTTATATGCTACTGAAAGTCATTGGAAATACAAGTACTCAAAAACTCAGAGCAATTCAGATTAAAATGGACATTTGGAAGTCCTCTCTATTCTTCTGATCAGATCAGATTGTTAAAGATATTATTGTGGATGATTCAGAACCCACGGTTTCTCTGGGCACCTTTTTCAGTGTTTGTCTATCTGCTCAGTGAAAAGATTTTGCCTTCTATCTCATTAGATATCTAATGTCTCTTCCTCTTGACCATCAGCATGCTTCTGAGAAGATCCTGATTACATCTTCCCCAAACTCTCCTATTACAGAATCACAGAACATTAGGGATTGAAAGATCATCTAGTCCAATCCCTCTGAAGACCACAATAAAATATCTCCTTGCTTTCTCTTTTTACGACCATTCAAAAACAATTCTTCCAGTCTCCACTTGCTCATATATCACACAAGCTCCTTCCCTGGGCCATCTTCATAGCCTGTCACTTGATTTGCTCCAGTATTTGAATATCTGTGCAGAACTGACCACAGTACTGCAGAACACAGAGAATTAAAACCACAATGAATATGGAGCAAGTTTTTATTGAAAATGGTATTTATTACACATGTCATAAAGCCCAGTCCAAGAAACATGCCAGAATTAATTAATACTTAAATACACACTTGAGGTAGCAATAGCCTTAATAGCTTTTTAAATGCTAGCCCTGAATATTAATTTGAATTTTTCAGCACACAAATAGTCAGAAGTTAAACTACTAGCTCTTAGTGTTTATTACATTTAAACGATTGAATCTTTATTTGTTTTTTAACCCAGGAAAACAGAAAGTGAGTAATAAAAACAAAGCCACCTGAAATATTGCTGGTTTACGTTTTCTTACTCCATTTTCTCTATGCAAAGTCAAAAGTGCATTAAAAAGTAATATTGTGCTGAGCTCACAAATATGCAAACATCTCCAGATATCTTGTCTCAATAAAGTTTATAGAATGCATTCCCAAAGGTCTGACAACAAAACAGAATAAAAAGCAAGGCTCATAAAAAGATAATGCATGCCATTTTCTTGCTTACATAAACACAAACAAATGCAGAAAGAGGCAGGACTGACTCTGAGAGGCCTCTTCTGTTCAAACTAATTTCTATTATCAGCATGTGTGTTTGTAACAGATTACCACTACATAAGGGAAAAGTGAATAGCAGATTGTGCAGAGCACATGGACATTTGAAAAAAGATCCACATTCTTGCAAACTTGGTAGAAAATTGTCTTTTCCTTCTTTTTCTTCATTATTAAGATTGGCTGTTGAGGATCGTATCATATGTGGAAGATACTCTTCTAAAGAAAGGGGAAAAAAAGAACAGAGAAAAGCCTGATGTTACAGTACAGCAGAAATCTCCCAGAAAAAAATCCATTGTTAGTTCATAAAGAAACGAAAGCACATGAACTAGCGTTACATATTCAGATCAAAAGTACCCCAGGGAAACCTAGATCTACATCATAAACTGAGGAAGCTGCTTTCCTTTCATATGAGCAGGAGCTTTATTCAAGCCATGAGAAAGGTCAGGGCTTTCCTTATAGGTATGATCTGGTCAAAAGCAAAAAGGTATGTAAGATCTATGTCTTATTAGGTGAGTTACAGGGGTCTGACTGGATTTACTGCATATAGTTTACCTGGCCAAGTATTTATCTTTTTAAATCAAAAGATTTCCTAATGATAGAGTAGGAGTAGATGTATTTAAATATAAACATGGACATACACATTTATTTTGTATTTTCTTTTCAATTTGTACAACATCAACTCTGTGTTCTAGCATATTTAAAAATTAACAGGCTTGAGTAGATCAAAGCTTGCTGTATGCCTTCTCTGTTACGAAGTTGCTTTTAAACCATTCACAGTGGGTTAACATTCCTTGTACCTGCCTGTGTCAGTGAAGTACAAAGTAGATACTAACAAGAAATGGGAACTCCTTGCACTTCACGGTAACTGTCAGAAACCAGTCATTCAATCTGAACTCCTCAACAAGACTCCTTGTAAGTCCTTTAGTTACTTGGATTTTGTGATTTGGATGGAATGAGTAGCTTCATATATTGAACATGGAAATATTCTGTTTAGATGGCCTAGACAACATGCCTAACTTTTAGACACCTAAAATTGAGAAGACAAAATCAGCTTCCCTGGCAGGTTTATCACACTTTAATAGCAGAACCCTTGAAGCAGTGTATGGCCTAGAATAGCACAAATGCAAACATACCTGCTTTAGCAAGGTAAGCCACCTATCAGCAGTGTGAGCTGGCAATAACTTAATGCAAACAAATGTATAGAATTACAGAATTTCATAGTAGTGGTGTTCTGTTTGAGATGTTCTAAGATTATGTCACAAGGCTTCCAGTAAGAAATAGTATCTTAGACCAACTGATAGTATCTTGGGAGTGAAGGCACAGGGAGACATGACTTTAGACACACATGGCTATTTTGCTTATGAAATAGCTGCAGAAAACTGAGACTTTGTAGTTCACTTTATTGGCATAATGTCTATACCTGACATGTACATATGCACTTGTCATGTATACTTGACCTCCTATGAGGGTACGGCCATCACAAGACAGTGTGGTTATAGAGGTGTTCTGAATCTCCAAAAAGCATTTCTGTAAAAAAATGCTGAAGTTGTCTGATTTGAAATTAATTTTTAACATAATTTTTTTGCTTGACTGACTTGATCTCCTTCGATGACAAGATGATTCGCTAAAATGAGCAAGGGAAGGGCTGTGGATGTTGTCTACCTGGATTTTAGTAAAGCTTTTGACACTGCTTCCCTCAGCATATTTATGGAGAGACTGCTCAGGGCTTGAACAGGCATGTTCTTCACTGAAGAAAAAACTGTCTGGATGACCAGTCCCAGAGTCCCAGTGGTGATGGCGCTAAACACAGCTGGAAGGAGGTTTGTGATTCCTGGTGTCCCATGGGCTCAGTACTGGAATCTGTTCTATTTCATATCTTTGCCAGTGATCTGGACAAGGGAATCAAGTGCACCCTCAGTAATTCTGCAGATGACACCAAGTTGGACAGGATTGCTGATCTACTTGAGGCTGGATCAATGGGCCAAGGCCAGTGGTATGAGGTTCAGTAAGACAAGTCCTGCATTTGCATCACAACAACCCCATGTAAAGTTATAGACTTGGAGATGAGTGGCTTAAAATTATATCTCAGGAAAAGATCAGTGGGTATTGGTCAATGACTATCTGATTATGAGCCAGCAATGGCCAAGATGATCAACAGCATTCTGGTTTACATTAGAAAGAACATTGCTAGTAGGACCACATAACTGATCATCCCCCTGTACTCAGCAGTGGTGAAACTGCATTTCAAACACTGGGCTTCTTGGATTTCTGGCCCTTCACTCCAGGAAGCACATTGAGGTGCTGGAGCAGTTCCAAAGAAGGATGATTATTTTGGTGAATAGTCTAGGCTAGAAGTCTTGTGAGGAGCAGCTGAGACAACAGTAGTTGTTTAACATGGTGAAAAGAAGACTGAGGGGAGACCTTATTTCTCACTGCAACTACCTGAAAGGAGGTTGTAGGGAGGTAGATGTTGGTCTTTCCTAAAACATGACAGAACAAGAAGGAATGGCCTCAAGCTGTGCCAGGGAAGTTTAGTCTAATTTAGTTTCACACATCTAAAAAGTAAAATGTAGTTTCAAACTTAAGAAATTAAAACAAGAAATTCTGAAATATTGTATCTTTGCTTTCACTGTCTCTTGAGTACGCATACTGCTGATACGAAACAAAAATATATTCCACTGAACTTCTTTAACAAGTCTAGGAGTCATATGTATTCGTTTGTTGTTTCTTACGACCTCATCTTCCACTTATTTCTTGACTGGAGAACCTGCATCCATAGCATGTGCAGAGCACATTGTCTGGTTTTGGTTCATGTATAACATTGCCAAACAGTCTTACAGTCAGTGAAGGGAAGGAGGGGGAACAAAATAGCACAAGCAAGAGTAGAGAGAGAATGAGCAAAATAGTTTCATCCCATGAAGCATTCTGTCCTGTATAAATGTATATACATCATGATTAGCACAAGTTACACCTGGTTTAAATATATTTTCCCCCCCTCACTATCTTTAATAGCTGGATTTCTGCTATTTGCTGTTGTACTTGTAGTCATGAGGAAATGAGTAGATGAGGTGAGATTGTTTCTTATTTTGTTAGGATTTTTTTCCTAATAATGAATCTCGGAGAAATAACAGCATCTCCAGGATAATTTTCAATATCCTACCATGTGGATGGGGTGTTATGATTCCTCCATTCACACTGTAATAACTGCTGCAAATGCAGGGCAATAGCACTCTATTTTGCAGTGCTCCTACCTAATAAGAATGAGAACCTCTGGACATGCAAGTTCTGTTATCATCAGTAATGGAACAATTACAATATAAATCAAGGTGACGTTTCAGAGTACGTGTAATTTCGTATGATGTATGAGTTTAAGGTTCCTGAAAGTGGTCTAAAAGAATGAGAGCGCATTCTGTGTGACAAATCAAGGTTCTTTTAGCAGCTGAATTATAAAGAAAGAATCATATAATTCCATTTTTAAGACCTAAAGAAAGCATGTGAAGCATGTCTCTATAGTTTGAATTGTGATTATTGCAGATGGAGAGATGTCTGTATTTTGGTTTTTTTTAATACACCTGTTCAGTAATGGCAGGAGTTCACTAAAATCTTTCCACTAACTTGGATTTTGTGGTATCATTTTCACTACTATTTTTGTCTCAGTTGCGAGATTCTCATGTAGTCCCCATATTTCTTCAGTCATGGTACACATCTCTGATTACTACTGCTTCCAATTCAATTGTTCTGGAAACTAAATTAATAGAGAAGGTCCAGTGAAGGATGCTGAAAGGCAACAAAATCTTTGCAACTTCTCCTAAGCCCCTCTGTGACACGAACACCTCCTTCAACAGACTACACATCATGTAATAACTATTGTCATATAATAATGTAAGGAAAGCCTTTGACTCATTTCTTCAATAGTGACGACTGTCTGATACTAGAGTCCTCAAAACACTTTTCCCTTGACTGTTCTCATCCTAGGGCGTTCTCTTCTCACAGTTTGTCATTCCTGTCCCTTCCGTAAAGGACACTTATTGCACAGTTGACAAGGAACATGTATATCTGCTCAAGAACCTGATTATTTTCCCCGGTATCTTTCACTTTCCGGTGGCATGAAAGTGTACGACCATGCCTCCTGTTGATTGATTCCTAGCAGGTTTGATTACATAAAAATCTGTCTGCAATTCAGCAGAGTTACAGCCAGCAACGAAGGATTTGCTGGAGATGTATTCTTTCTTTGCAGTCTTGTTTATCAACGTACAGTTCCTCACTTGCCATTTATCATTTGCTTTTCTGTGCTTGCCTTGACATCTGGAGTATTTGTAGGCAGCAAGGCGTGGTCTTGAATTCCTTACCATCCCTGGCCAGGCAATACATGTCCGATTTTTCCCCAATTTGACTTTTCTTTAAAGAAACTTGCCGGGCTCTATATATCGGTAAAGCACATGCCTGGCCAAATAGCAACTATTTCTCCAGTTCCAGAAACTAAAAGGTTTTGTCTTCAGTTGACTAATAACATTTTTAGCTTTATCTGGTTGCCCAGCAAATAGCACCTTGAGTGAGAAAGGCAAATATGACTCAGCTGGGCACTGGACTGCCCTGTGTCCAGTACCTGGACTAGTCAAATCCCTGACCTGACCACCAGGTGGAGGAATTATACAGAGGAAAGAAAATGCTTGCCTTTGTAATAGCTATGTATCGACCCTTATTTGAGCAGCCTAGCACTCATTCTTGTCAGTAGTAACCTTACTAAAAGTTGACGGAGGTCTAGTGCCTTGGCTTGAACTGCATCAGCATGGAGAGGCTATCTGACATTGGTTGAAGATTTGGGTTAAGATTTAGGAGACATGAGTTCACTCTGTGGTTATTGCAGACATGTATGTTCTTAGGGGAACATCTTGTGGCAGTTTCATTGCTGTGTTGCTGTTTCTGCATCTGAGCAACACCCTCAGCTCAGCAAGGCTCTCACAGAGTCAAGTACACTTTACTAAACCATACCAGAGAATGAGCTGACTCCTTTCCACATAGTATGGTCCTCTTTTGTCACAAGTTTTTCTCAGTTAAAGTGCATCTCCAGACTTTTAAAACTCTCGACACAAAATTTTCAGACACCTCATCCTTGGAACACACCCTCACTCTGTACTTCCATGCCCAATACACAAGTGTGGCAATGCCAGGCTCATGGTTGGGACTCAGGCATTCTTGCAAATTTTGCAACAGACTGCAAGAGTCTTCTTGCAGTTAACAAAGTTTAACTAACAAACTGCCTTGACAATTACCTGCTTTCTTCCTCCAATTTCCCAGTACAAATAAAAAATAAATAATATTTTGAGATCTGTCTCCAACATTTAGCCTCTCTAGTTAGGTTTTGGATGCTGTCATACCAGTATATGACAGTCTATGTATGATGATAGTATGTGTACCGTGATCTCGTATGCACTGATTTTACCAGCGTTCGCAGAATGTGTACGGCGTACACGCAAAACGATCTCATTGTGCACCGAATTAACAAAAGCCAGTGTCCCAATGGACTGTGAGAAAGAACAACATGACATGTTCTCTTAAACAGTGTCACTTCTGACAACTCCATCCAAGCTGATAGAAATATGAAGGTTTTCTTCAGCATTTTCCCACCCAAAATAAAATCCACATCTATCACTCCACCATCATCTCTTCAGTGACCTCATACACCTTTCTACTGTTTGTGTTATGCTAAAAATTGCATATATTTAATAAATATGTATTTAATATACACATTATTTCAAAATCTAGTGAGGCTGAAGCACTTAATAGCAAGAAAAAAATGTAGCAGCAACAAAAAAACCAGCAGTATTTAAGGCAAAAACATTTCCTGCCTCCATAACAGCACTTAACACATTTGTCAATCTTTTAAAGGGAGTTTTAATCATTGGACAGTGGATTAGTCTCAAAACAACTAGCAAGGCTGTCTTTGAAATAGCACCATTCACGGGTTCTAATAAAAAAATGAGTGAAGGACAAATAAAATAAACACAGATAGCTTTAGTGAAAAGCTTCCTGTGAGCTCCTTCTGTCTTTCTTAATCAACTGCAAAGAGGCTGTGATTACAGTAATCATTATGCAATTAATCACTATAATTACTTTTTATTGGAATAATAGTTTTAAAAGCAACTAACATATTTTCTGTTCTTGCTTGACTGCAAGGCGTTAAGTGCTTGTCAAGAAGTTACTAAAATTATGGTTTTGTAATTTATTTTTCTTTTTGTCATCTTGTGTTGGGGTTTTTTAATGCAGAAGTAACAGTGCAAGTTTGTGCTCATCACGCACACAGACAATAACCACAGAAAGCAGGGGACGTGCTGTTCTCAGGTGGTACACTATTTTTGTGTACTTGGCATGCCTCGTGTTTCTTTACGCACGTACTTACATCTAAGGATCTATAGTATTTTCATGATTACACGTGGCTTGCATCAATGAAAACGAAAGACCAAACAAACACAATACTTACTGAAAGAACCCTTCTTACTGCAAAATTGAAGTTTTATCCTTCCTGGACTTTTTGCTTTGTGACTTCAGACTGAGAATAGCTCTTAGCAGCTGCAGGCTGGACTATATGTCTGTAGCTTTTCCTAAACTCAGGGACTCAGTCTTTGTAATTATTTCTTAAGTTCCAGTGTAATGAAAACAAGGAAAGATAAAAGTTTGCTTCAGATAGGACTACATTTAGGAACATTTCATACCTCTGTTTCCACATCAAGTCTGTGGTGAGAAATGTAGAGGTTGGGCTGGGCTGGGCAGTGATTTCATGTTACACTGCAGCTGTATACTGCCTTTACTCCCAACATCAAAAAAGAATCCTGTATAGTCCCAGACAGCTATGTGCACACTGAGAGGACTCTCTTGCTTCATATAACCCTATAAAACAGTTAGGAAAATATGGTACTAAGGAAGAAAATATTTTCAACCAGGCAACCAGGAAGCAGTACATGGCTGAATCCACTGAGCCTAGACATGCATAGACAGTGTCAAGGGCCCAAAATCCTGTGGTATTCCCATAATTAGTTCATATTATATTTCTTTGAACAATGATCCTCAGAGCCACAACCCCTGGACAACCTTCTGCCCTGCCAAAGCAGGCAAGAAAGTCATCAGTGCAAGAGGTATAAACTCTTTTATACCAACAATTTTTTGTTAAAAAAAATGACTGAACTATCAGCACGGAGCAAGGATTTTATTGCTGTGAAATTACTCCATTTAAAATTACTTTCACTTCACCCTTCTTTTAGAGCAGCTATTTCTGCCTCCCCAGGCAGAGAGTAAAAATGCTGTTAAATACCACCTTCTGATTCTCCTATGACGTTGGACTCTGCTGACCTATTACCTACAGGTGAACACAGTGAAATGGCTGTTAAATAGCAATTCTTCCCCATGCTTCCATCTTTCCAAGCACATCTCCTGTTGGTAGCCCAGGAAAAATGCTCTTAAATTGTGTTTCCTGCAAGTGTGGAATCCTGCTGGTACATTTCAGACAAGGAATGAAGCAACATAACTTGAGTTTACCCTGCAATAGACTTTTACAGTTGATTGCTGGAGCATCCAGGCAGTTAGAGAATTTAAACTTGGAACAAAGTGGCTTGAGCAGACACATTCTCACAGAACACTTTATTTGCAGATTACCATTTTCTGACCTCTAGAAATGTTCTGATTGTCCTAAGTGGAATATAAATATTTTGCTTGCATCAAGAATTTAAAAGACACAAGTCAAACATGTCTTACTAGCAGAATTTTTCTTCATGGATGTCCATTGTCATAAAAGAGTTTTGGTTAGAGACACATCAGTGACTTTTTTCTTATCTTTTATTAAATTGTTGCAGGAAACACTATTACGATGTCCATCAATAAGTTTTGGATTGTGGTTGTTTCTTCTGATGAACAAAGAAAACCTCAGAAATTTCATATCTGATTGACCATACACATTGTGAGGTTTGAGTTTATTTTGAACCCTCTTTAGAATTTGGTTTTCTTTTATTTAAAACAGATACAACTTTTATTTTAATTCCAAAATAAAATATGTGTTTCTGAAATGACTGCTTTTTTATAATCTGCCTCTATTCATAAAGAATGCAATGAATTCACAAAGAATTTAAATAACTTTGAAATTATTTTTTTCAATAATGTTTTTGGCAAACTGTCGGCCAGTTTTAGCCAAGTATTATGAGTAATTTCCTGGTCTAGGCTTGAAGCTGTTTCCGAAGCAGTTGCAAGAACACACAGTTCCAGGGATGCTTGACGCATCAAAAAAAAAAAAGTGAGTCAGTCTCATTTTCTGTCTGCTGACTGCTTTTAGCATAAGGTGTATCTGTAGAGCAGCATTTTTGATAGTCATTAACATCAGTGTCATTAATTTGCCATATGTCATTTCTCCTGTTAAAAAATAAATAGAAGTGAGAATTTAGGAACTTAGGTCCTAAGCTCAAATTATCACAAACTTGTTCAGATTTCATGCATTATTGTCCGAGTTTTATAGGTTTGGCAGGAAGCATTCCATCTTCACACTGTTTTCGCTATAGCATACTTTGCGTGAACTCAGCGAAAGAGCACACAATGGTTTCACTGAAGGCAGCTGAAGAATTTCTTCTTGGCTGTGCTAGTAACAAGATTTTTGGTGTAAGGTTTTGGGCATTTGTCACCATTGTAGCCCCTCTCTTACTCATCTCAGATTTGTGCAGTTTGGTGGATTATCACTCCCTGTCCTTTAGGAATTCCCCCTTTGTTTCACCACTTCCTACCCTGCAGTTTTGTGCAAAAAATAAATGAGCTTATTCAGAAGTAGGAACAGAGACAAATTTTCACAGTAAAGCACAGGTCAGTTGTCCCCATTGCACACCCCCTTTGAGAAACCCTTTGTCACTGTGAGTGGAAGCTATTGCTGGAGTGAACTAAGAATCAAAGATCACATTGGCCATTCAAAAATACATCTGATATGCCTGGCCAGCAGGAAAAAGACAGTTCTGTTTCATGTTGTGCAAGAGTAAAAATCTGAGTTTTTCCACAGCAGCGTTATAAAATTTGTAAAGTTACCGTCGCTGTGACAAAGCAAGAATGTATTTTGCCTTCGAGCCATGTAAGTGAACACCTGTTAACTTTGGCTTTCGACTTTAAAGCAGTGATGAAACTCATACCACTCTCAGTCAAAAATCATCCTGCTCTACCTGGTTTGGGTATCAGACTCAGAATTCTGTCTCACCTTAAGTTAAAACAGATAACTGCAAAACTTTTGCTTCCCTTCTGGGGAATTTGTGTTGATCCATAACAGAATCCAGTCCCGTGAAGTTTGCTTCTGGCTGCCTGAGGGAATTTTTTCAAAGGTGAATTAATAACATCAGAAATATTTTAATAGTTCTTCGTCTCTTTTCTAGTTTTTTTCTTTAAAAAGAAACAAGCGTGGCAACTTAATTAGCCCTTTCGAAATAGCAAAGTAAACCAAGTCCATTTGAAATGCTTTGCAGTATGATTCAGTCATCATGAGCCAGCATTTAGGAACAGAATTAGCATGTCTGGGAATTACAAATAGAAGTCCCTGCATATCAAGAAGATAAGAAGAAACATGTCACACTGCCTTTGGCTGCAACTTCTTACACAAGTATACACTCTGAATTTTTGAAGGTTTTCTGTAGCATTTTCCTTCTGCTCGATTGATGTCTTCGGATGAAAGAGATGTCTCAGTAATGTTTTAGATTTCTTTATACCAGAACAAAACTGATGCTCAGTCTTTCAGAATAGGGCAGAGAAAATAGAGTCTTTCTGCAAAGCTGAGCCATGCAGAAGAATTGCTTTGACAAAAAAGGAATTAAAAAATAAAGGAGAATTAGGAAAGGCTGAGCATGGCTTGTTTGCAGTGCTATGAAGTCACTAAAACCTTGAAGGGAGCTAAAACATTTTATATTCAGGCCACTTTATCAATGGTTTGGACTACTATTAGGTATTAGAATTTGTTGTCTTATATTGGTTTTTTTCCCAGCACTAGAAATATAGATATTAAAATTTCCTCAGAAAGTGCACATCTCATCAAGAGGAAAATTACATTATGTGAAACACTAATTGCAGTATTATGAGGAAAGGTGAACTTCTCAGCGACATTTTATCTATTAGTAGAATAGTAATGTTCTTCTTTCTTAAAGGAGAAGATGCTACACACTATGGTTTCTGGGTTTTCTTATCAGAATATTTTTTATATACATACAGAGAAAAAATGGGGGTTTTAACCTTCTTAAGAATCCATGATTTTGCAGAAGCAACCGAGTTTTGATCACACCTGAAGCAAGATAATTCAGTATGCACTGAGAAATTCTCCATAATGTCTAGCCAGTTGGATAATACAAGAAACCTGTCCTAGAATTGTGTAGTTTCATATTACTGACAGAAATGGCTATTATTTAATTTTCAAAGACATATTGTATTTTGTGTGTGTGTGTGTGTGTTTTTTATTCCTATTATGAAGGAATAAGCTGATTTAGATGTTACATAAATTTATTTAAATCTTTGCTAAGATTGGGTACCATCCTTCTTTGAAAGATGGTTAACTAGTTCACTAGTCTGGTAAATATTTGTCTTCTATTTCTATGTGGTCAAAAAAATCAATTAATCAGAAAGCTGTACTACTTTTTCTTGCTTTTTTTTTTAGTTTCTTTAGTACATTTTTTGTTTTCATTGTGTTCTTGCAGTATGCTTGGTACTGTCAAAGGCATTCAGTCTGATCCCATGAAACGTCTTACTGGGACCATAAAATATTAAATAAGTTTGCATAAGTTTTGGATAGCTAACAAAGTTAATTTCATTATGTCTGTACATAGTTTAGTTATGATCTCCTTTGGTTGGGCTGAAAATAACATTTAAAAAAAAATCTCAATAAATATTTTATCGAACAAATTTATCTTCTCTTTTCTTCCATGCAACAGCATCCTCCGGTATAACAGTTTATGCTTATACTTTTTAAATCAGTGGCATTTTTCCTTTCTCTATACAGACACAAGTCTCAAATATCCTGTATTCACTGTGTTAAACACCAACTAGATGTCTAACAGAGTTTTATTAAATCAGTCACAGGGTTTTAGATTTTGCCTTTTTGAAGTCAACCGTGAAAGTATTCAACCACAAATACACTTACATGAGTGTTTATGACTAATTTCCACATACAATTTTCACATTCATTGTAGGTAAATATTTGATCACTTATTCTACATGCACTGTAAACAGAAATGTGCAGCAAGACAAAAATCAGTATTGATGCATTGGAAAACTACATATTTTCATGCCCAAGATCTTTTTGCACACATTATTCTGACATTTTCCATTAATTTTAGTCTGTTTTTTTTTAATATACACTACTCTCCAAAATATTAGTCTGTGTTCAATAATTCCTGGAGTCAAGTAGACAAGTATTTTGGGTACAGATTTCTCAGTTGTGGAATTTATTTGACTACGTATCACGAGTGCTAGAGTTCACTGTCTTCTTCTGATTAAAGGTTTTGCAAGTGAGTATGGATAGTTAAACCATTGATTGCAATGGCTATAATGAGTTGTCTTTACTTTTTTCATTTCTTTTAAACTTGTAGCCAGTTGTGTATGAGGAAAACACAAGAGCTGCCCATATACAATTTATAGTTCTTGTAGCAAACCTGATGTTAACTTCACACTGATTTCTGTGGGTAGTCTGTGCCTATTGCAGTTGCAGTCCTCAACCTGCAGATAAATCAGGTGCCATAAATGCCTTTTCTTAGGAGGAAGAGTAGGGTTTTTGTGCTGTATGAATATGCTGCAAGCTTGTAATCATCATTCCACTGTAGTTCGTCTCCACCTATTATGTAAAAAGACAATACACTTCACTAAAACATGAGTTTCATTGACAGAAGTAGGAGAATAAGAGAGCATAGACCATGAACCCATTGTCTTCCCAGGGCTTGATCACACCACCGTCCACAAAGTAAAGCCACTACATGAATCATTAGCTCCTTCTTATTAAGGCCAGGCAGATGAAATAGGTTCCTGTACCGCAAAAGGAACTCCAGATAAATGCAGCATCACTTCCAATATCTTTGTAAATCAAATGCACTAAGATAATACCCTTTGTATGTAAGTAAGTAAAAAAGCAATATTATTGACACTCACATTTCTGCCTTTCTGCTAAAATTTGAACCTGCAGACAACACACTAGGTAATGTTTTCATACACCAGAGAGGCATTTATCCATATATTGAACATATTACTACTACACAATTTGTCTTACTGTGACTTTGAATTGTGTCCATCTGCATCTATTAAAAACGGCATGTGGTCAATTGATTAATTAGAAGAGAGATCGATTTTTAGACTAAAGTGTGACGAAAAAAAGTGACTTTACTTTCAAAAGGTTCATCCTCGAATATTCTTGTAATCCTCAACTTCCATAGAGAGAGCATCTAGAAATCCATACACATCTTAAACCATTCTCATTGTCAATCGTAAAACTGAGGTTTTCTTCAATCATGTTTTTTTCTGTTTATCCTGTTTCTCTGATATCTGGTTGTCTTTGGGCTGTGGGATCTCAGTGGAGATTTTCAAGGGATTGGTGACTACTACTCCAATGTAGATTGTCCCTCCAAAAATCTACCTTTACTGTAGAACTTCAGTCTACAGAAGCTGGTCTTTTATGTTTGGTTTTCATTCCTAGTCAACACACGGAGTAGTTTGAAAAGTGCAGTTTATTGTTTTAACAGTCTTTGGAAAACAATTCAAAAGGAAACAAAACTACTAAAATACTATTGTGTATAAAAGAGTATCTGTAGAAGCAAAATAAGAATTGATGCTTTCAGACATGAATATATTACATGATAATACTTCCCCCTTATGTGCCTAACATTACCTCCAAGCTGTCTTCTGTTTTCCAATGGTAATTTATTTTTAATAGACTGAGACATTGTCAAATACGTATTTTTTTTCCTTAGAGATGTTTCCTTAGAGATCTTTTGCTTTTATCACAGATTTTTTAACAGACAGGTACATTAAGAGACACAATTATGTGAATACAGTAAGAATTATTTCTGCACAGCACTCTAGACACGCATGTGAAAAGACATAAAAAAAGCATGTGCAGCTGTAATTGTTTTCAGTCTGTGTTAACATCAATATATTATGATAATACATGAAGTAGAAAGGTCCTGTCACGGTTTAGCACCAGGTTAGCCCACAAGATTATATTCCGCCCAACCGTGCAGAAAGAAACGTTCTCCCACCCCCCAGGGCAGGAAGAGAAGAGGTAAATACACTTGCGGAAACTGGAATTAGAAACACTAAACTTTATTAAACTTTATTAAAGAATTTATTAAGTAGGGAAAAAAAAAGGAAAGGGAAGGTGGGGGGGGGAAGTGTGTTCTTCCTCACTCAAGTCCACCCTCCCCCTGCCCAGACCAGGTAACCCCTAATTCCTAAGAAATGCTAAAAGCTGCGGAGGTGGCGGAGTAAAAAGGAAATCTCCTAGACAATATTTAAATATTCAATTTAAGCATTTTCCTATACTACGGTGGGAAACCGCGGGCAAGGACGATGATAAGAGAAAAGGAAGCTGAGGGGCCGGGAAAAGGAAGGGGAGGGGCCTGGAGCAGAAGCGGGACACGGAGGGCCGCAGAGGGGCGCGCAGGCCGCAGTGTGCGACGGGCCGAAACGAAGCTGAAGGCGGGCTCCCAAGACACACGAACAGGGAGGGGGTACCAAGAAGAGGGGAAAAAGAATACCTTGACCCCAAATAAGGACCCCCAAATTTGTCTGGCCTCCCCTACCGGCTCAAGCTGTCCCCTGCAGCAACCACCTCTCCCCAGCCGCTGCTGTGCGCAGCAGACATTCCCGCAGCCAAGACGAGTTAACTCCTCATGTGCTGGAAGAGAGGCTGGTGCCGGAATACCATGAGCAAACATGATTTCACCAAATCCGTAACAGGTCCTATTTCAAAGGGAACTCCTGTCGTCTGTTCTATACAAATACCCCCATAAAAAAGGATTCTGATTTTGTACTCCAAAATAGACAATATTACTGAAAACTGTAAAGGGGAAAAATAGAAGGATTAGACAAATAATCTTTCAGTTATTTGGATTATTTTGATTTTAAACTGAATAAATAGACAGTGGTTTTTTCCCAAATCTTTTTGTATTAACAGGGCTGTACAAGATGGTGTGTGACAGCTTTGATTCTCAGAGAACAAACACTGGGGGTAAGAGAAGAGTTCTTTCTTGCTGGGTCTCTGAACAGAACCTTGTTTCCTAAACTGTAAGTCTCTGAGGAGTTAGAAAGCTGTTTGGGGTCAAGTTTCCCAAAATAAGGATTGTGATTTCTAACTGCATTTTTCAAGGCCTCAGGTGTGTCTCTGTGCAGAACACTTAAGATCTACACAGACTGCTTTCATGACCGCACTGATGTTAAAACCATCATCCAAAGCATCCTCTGGTTGGACACAAATGTGTGAAAAGCATAGAAAAGCACAGTTATGATAAATTGCACTTCACTGTGTAAAACCCACATTGCCACATGCTTTGCACATTGAGAATAACACCTGTAACCACAACTAGTGTCTAGCTCCTTCAGCTGGGTACTGGTCTGTGCTCTGTGTTAGAAAAAAACTCTTCCAAGCAGTTGAATGAGATGTTTGACGCTGCAGAAAAGAAAGAAAACACGCCATTAAGTCCCAGATCACAACAAAGTCTTGAGTAATGTTGGACTGTGCAGAAATTGGGAAGTCAGGTATGTATTTTTTTAGCTCTGAGTGAGCAATTTAAGTGTGAGCCTAACTCTAAATATGCAGTTCCACTTACGCCAGCGGGACTACTCACACACTTATGTTTCAGCATATGCTAAATATTCGGTACAGTTGGGGCCCATTTACATCTTTAAATACGAGAAAGAGCGTGGGTGATGGAGTAAATAATTTCTGGAGCTCAGGCAGGGATATGCATAAAATTAAAAATATGAGGGAGAAATAAGTAAGTAGTGTGTTAGAGAGGTGAGTTCTGCCTGTAAACTGTAGCAAACTCAAGCTACAGTTCCGTTAACATGAAGTCACGTTTCCATCAAGGCAGTATAGAGCGTTGCTGTTAATGCACATCATAAACACTTCTAATTATCAACAGACAAAAATGCCTTCAATATTAAAAACCCCACAACCAAAATCCTCAAAACTACTACATGGCTGTGTAAGTATAATTTTCTCATGCCTCACTGTTAGAGATTTTCTTCCTTCAATTGCTACACAACAGGCTTGTGTGTGGCTGCTGTTTGGAGATGGTGGGAGAGAGTTAAAAACAAGATCAGGAAGCTTCCTATAGCACTGTGTTTCCCATGCTCTCTGCACACACACAGTTTCCCTTATGGTCCCATCTCCATACATACATTGAGTCTGTACTCAGTCTCAATGAAGGTACAAATAGGTAGCATAAGCAATATCCTGCATGAATACCAGTCTCCTCAAACTACTGCCTAAGCGGCTGTAAAAAACATGCCCTTCTGTTTCTGACTAGTAATAGAAGTGCCAGAATCAATTATCCCTGAGAGCTCTTGGGTGGTAGGAAATGACACATCTGCCAAAGCAAGATCCACTTGCTACACATCTAATTGGGTCTAAGACATGTAGCACAGAGAATATCTTCCTCCATTATTACAAGATCCACTTTTTCTCTAGTCCTTCAAGGGACAACCCCATTACTTGAGCTGAAGAAACAGGACTTACATGTCCAGATTAGATATTCCAAATTTACAGGGCACATTAGGAGTTTCTCAAGCAATTTTTATTTACAAACATCACACATCAAAGTGCACTTAGGATACAAAATGAGAGAGAAGCAGTAGGATATGCTGCGGCTGAGAAATAGCAGAGCTCAGTGTGTTGAGATCAGTTTGAGGGCTGGTTGTCTATATCTACACTGAACATGCTGAATTACACATCTGCTTACTGAGGCATTTATAACCTATTTACAGAGTACAAGGTGCCTTCAGCTCTTGCTCACTTTCCTGAATAGAGATGTTCATTAGTAGCCCCTAAATGAGATAGCCAGATATGCTATCCAAGACATAAGACTTTCTAACCTAACAAGTGCAGTCCACAGAAAGAAAGAAAAGGAAGAAAAGAGAAAAAGAGAAAGAGAAGTAAAGAGGGAAGGAGAGGGAAGGGCAGAGAGAAAGACAGATGAAAGATGGAAGAAAAGGAAGGGAGGAAGGGAAGAAGGCAGGCAGGAAGGAAGATAAAAGCTTCCCAGAAGTGGTTGTGTTTGAAGCTTTGTTTTTAATTTAAATTCATTTATCAAAGAGAACTTACAATATAACAGAAATTTTAACAATAAAAGGAGCAAAATGTCTACTTACAGACATATAAATAGACTGACCTCTTCTATCAAGCTTAAATCTCTTTTTCCTCCTTGTTTTTTAATGATCTTCAAATGAAATGATTTTGCCTCACTACTCAGAAGAATACTCAGATCTAACAAATTAACGGCTAAATTTTTTTGGTGTAGAGTTTCAGTGATTTCCAAGAGAACCAATAGTCATTGATCAACTTGCTTAAGAAAGACAACAAATCCTGTTGCCAGTCTTTTTGCTGATGATTGAATGCATAAATGTGCATAGATATCCATGTCAGTGGAACCAGTCTTGTGCTAGATTTTGGGTGGGATATCTGCTTAATTCCAGCTTGCCGAAAGAAGGGGCTACATAGCGACCAATGTGATCCAGCCAAGCCACTTTATTATCCCGAAGCTAGCTCTTTTATACAGTTCTTAATGAGGCTCATACATATTACAGAAACCAAGCTCATGATTGGTGAGATCACACAACT
>JAOXOE010000001.1:113149405-113204879 GCA_028565055.1 Phoeniculus purpureus
ACAGGAACTCATCCAGGCGGGTCTTGAACATCTCCAGTGAAGGAGACTCCACAACCACCCTGGGCAGCCTGTTCCAGCATGCTGAAATCATTGCATCATCTTTCATTCTCTGTTAACTTTTAGCCATAACTATATGAATTTTTAAATGTTAGAAACTTCTTTCCTTAATTTGAAACCTGATTCCAGTTCAAAGTACTTCTTCACAGAATCACAGAATCTCTTTGGTTGCTAGAAACTGTTAAGATCATCAAGACCAACTTTCAATCCAATACTGGTCACTCTTAGACTGTGACCCTCAGTACTTCGTCTACCTTTTATTTACCTCCAGGGATGGTGACTCCAGCACTGCCCTGGGAAGCGTATTTCAAATTTTTATAACCTTTTCAGTGAATAAATTCTTCCTGACATCCAGCCTAAACCTCTCACTTGTACAGGTCCTATTGCTTGCAGCCAGGGAGAAGAGGCTGTCTCCCCACTTGCTACAATTTCAGGTAGTTGCAGAGAATGATAAGGTTTGCCCTCAGCCTCATTTTCTCTAGGCTAAATAACCCCAGTTGCCTCAACCCCTCCTCATAGGACTTGTGCTCTAGACCCTTCACAAACTTCACTACCCTTCTCTGAGGCAGTGTTCCAGTACCTCAGTGTCCTTCCTGTAGTGAGGGACCCAGAACAATATTATACATATGGCCTCACTAGCACTGAGTACGGAGGGATGATCATCTCCCTACTCCTGCTGGCCACACTCTTTCTAATACAAGCCAGGATGCCGTTGGCCTTCCTGGCCACCTGGGCACACTGCTGGCTCA
The DNA here is from genome assembly GCA_028565055.1 of Phoeniculus purpureus. Taxonomy (NCBI): domain Eukaryota; kingdom Metazoa; phylum Chordata; class Aves; order Bucerotiformes; family Phoeniculidae; genus Phoeniculus; species Phoeniculus purpureus. Next base: position 113,150,212 of record JAOXOE010000001.1, read on the forward strand.
TGTTCAGGCAATTGTCAATCAATACCCCCAGATCCTTCTTTGACCTGCAGCTTTTCAACCAAGATCATCAAGCCTGTAGTCTACCATGGGGTTGTTATGACCCAAGTGCAGGACCTGGCAGTTTCGCCTTTTTGAATCTCATGCAATTAACCTTGACCCGTCTGTCTAGCCTTTCTAGATCTCTCTGTAGAGCCTCTCTACCCGCCAACAGATTAACACACCCACTCAGGTTGGCATCTGCAGTCTTGCTGTGGGTGAGCTCAATGCCCTCATCCATGTCATTCATAAAGTCATTAAATAGAACAGGCCTCAAGACCGAGCACTGGAGAACACCACCTGTGACTGGACACCAGCTAGGTTTGACTCCATCGGTTACCACTCTTTGGTGATCTTTGAGCCTGACCATCCAGTCAGTTTTTTATCCAGGGCAAAGTGTGCTTATCCAAGTCCTATGCCATAAGATTCTGAAGGAGGATGTTGTAGAAAACAGTGTCAAAGGCTTTACTGAAGTCCAGGCAGACAGTGCCTTCAGCCCTTCTCTCATCCCCTAGGCTGGCCACCTTGTTATAAAAGTAAATCTACTTAGTCAGCAGGATCAGCCTTTCATAAACCCATGCTGACTGAGCCTGATCACTCGATTCAGAGTTATAAGTAACAAGCAAATGAAAATGCAGAAGGAAGTTATGCTTTTGTATATGAGAAAATTGTAGACGTCGTAATTTGTCTGCTCAATCCTTGGTTTGTGTGGTGATGAGCAGAAAATGGAATTATAGTCTGCATTAACAAGTCCCTTTCAATATCCACCATTCTGTGATACCTGCATGGAGGGTTGTGACTTGTAACCTTGGATATGAGAGTTGAAGATATATGGGATGGCTCTTCCGGAGGAGCTGTGAGGTTGAAGTTCTTATGCAGAAAATAGGATGTTATAGCAAAAAGGAAGAACCAAACATGGAATTTTATGCTGTGTGGTTTCCTATTGTGCTTGTCACTGTGTAATAGGTGCATCAACATTTTGCTATCGAAGATGGCATCATTTCTTACTGACAGTAGTGATGGAATTCTTATGCTATGCTAGACACCTGTGATCCATCTTGAGGTGAAAGGGAGAGAAGGGTTTGGATCTACCCTGTGCAGGTGATGGTCTTTGTTTTCGGGAGCTCAGCTAAGCTTAGCTAAGCATGAAGTTTTATTAAAGTACAGCACTTTTTAAGAGTCTCACTTTTGCAAAAATACTTTATGTGCCACCTGTACAAGGAGAACTTAGCTTTATTTCCTTGTGAAGTTTTTTTTGCACTTGATATATATTTTCCATCTAATGTTTCTAACAGTGCTTGATACGTAGCTTTGTGCATGCTGTGACATTACTAGTTTCTGAAAAGAACCTTCCCTGACATTTGACTCATGGCATTAGGGATCAATCACTGCTACTAATCAGAGGGCAAATGCTGATGACCAAAGTACACAGAGACTCTATCTGGTATGTTAGTAACTGTGCTACAAAATGCAAATTATATCAGGAAATCATGCATGTGCATAGACACTCCACAGAGAAAAAAGAACGTTGAAAATTTGCCTCATTTAACAACAAAGCTCTTCATATTCCTTATCAAGATGGGGATTTTTTAAGTGTCTGAGAGAGTGCATCTTTCTACAGTGAGCAACCACTTGATCTGTCTTGAATCAACTCCTTGACATTCATCTCTCTTTGCTTTTCTGCATTTAACTGTTTAAATGGTTTATCATTTTATAGGTCCTACAGACTACTCCTTTTGGGACCATCCTTCCACCAAGCATATCCTCAGAATTCCACTGCAAATACTCAGCTTCATATTCATACCCACGAATGTAAGTGCATGTGCAGAGATCTCAGAGATTGCCTATCATGTAACTAAGCATCCTTTACTGAAAACGTGAGTAGGTCATAAAGTCATTGAAGTTACAATTCCATCCACCTTTAGGCCCATACTGCAAGATGGGCAGTCCTAGATGTAGCTACCACGGTATGGTAGGGAATAGTACTAGACAAGAGAAGTCTTTTTCTAAAATGTGGAAGATGTATTGAAAACTCTTCTACACGCTGCAAATCGACCCCCACCCCATAGTTTCTGCATATCCAGAAGTTTTTCTCAGCTAAAAGCAGCTGACCTAACGCAACTTGGCTTCTCTAGGACACTGTACCCTTATTGGAGCTTTTCTCCCAGGTCATTCATAAAAATGCTCTCCAAAGGAGATTATAAGAAATAAACTTACTGGCCTTGATGGAACTATGCAGTTAATTTGTGAGAGAGAAGTAACAATACTTTTATTGATATAAACTGGTGATTTAACAAAGTTTGACCAGTAAATATGACTTTTTAACAGGATGTGGTGGCAAGGTACACCAGATTGTTCACTGCACAGAAGAAGGGATCAGACAAAGCTGTAAGGAGACTCTCTCATTTAAGGACTATATGTGCAAAGTTAATCTTAAATATTATCTTAATCAAACTCCAAAATCTGCATGCTACTAATCATTCACTGAGGATCTGGTGCTGCAGCGAATCTGTCAACCTTGAAAAATATTCTTGGCAGACAGATCTCCCTTATCCATGGGGAGATCCTGGTGTGCACCCAGCTGCCATGCAGAAGAGCTCAAAGGCCTCTCAGTTCTCCAAATATTATTGGGGCTGCAATGATTCACTCACAGTCATATTTACATACCATACTTTCACTTCAGCTTATTGTTCAAGTTAGTCCTTGGCTATTGTGCTGTTGTGTTTCTTCTGAATCCATAGTGAGCCAGATTGAATCAATCACACCCAGAGGTATCATTATTGCATTGTTAGCTCAGATGCAGATTACAGCATCCTGTTGATTGGGGGTGAAGCACATCATCACACTACAAAGAGGTTTTTCTCTTAATTAGGTCCTACCTTCCATACAAATCCATATTTCATAAAACTTGAACTAATCAACACCGAAACCGTTACGCATATGTCAAATAGGGCTTTTTTTTCCTAGGAAATGCGTGAGACTTGCTCCCTTCACAAACACACAATCACAGAGTGATTATGGAAGATTTTTCTTCAGAAGTCTAGGTTTCATACATAATAATAAGAGAAAAATTGACAGTAACAATTATATGTAATAAATGGAAAGGAAAGAACTTGATAGCACTAAGTATGAATCAACAATCAGGAAATGCAGATAATTGAAATTATAATCAAGAGAAAAGAATTCCTTCGGAATTTGAATTAAATACTGAATTGGGGATCTGTATTCTCAAGGCAATTAAATAGGCTTAACATAAAATACCATGCCTGATACTGGTACACCTTACGCAAATCATGAGGCTTGAGATTTAAAATTGTAATGACTCTACGGTGTATTTGTACTATTTTCTGCTCTCATTATTATCATCCTTGTCTTGACAACAACTTCATACTGTTCATTTCCTTTGTACATTGCAATCTTCAATAGAATTACGTGCTGCAATTTAAATCCCTTGTGTGTTTTGCAGAAGGTGGTGCCCAAAGCTGACCTTTTCAGAACTCTCTAAGCTGGTTTGTATACCCTCCCTGGCTTTGTAGCCTCTCTTACTTGAGAGACAGGTGTAAATGAAGAAGAAAAAACCAAATCTATAAGTGGAGCAACATTCAGGTTAAACCAGTGCAGCGTGGAGCTATGTTATGTAGTCTCTTCCATGTATCTGAATGTCAGATTTAGTTTATGGATAAAGATTGTCATGACATTTCCTGGTCCCATTACAAAATTCCATGCTTTGACAGGAGACAACACTTTGGGCTGGGTATGTCCTGGGGCTTATTGCAAGGTAAAAAGGCTTGCAGCTTAGTTTTGTGGTTGAAATCTAAGGATTGAGAAGTTTTATTAAAATCCAGTGATTCTTCAGGAAGGAAGTGAATTTGAATATGCAAAGCAGGTTTTAGCATATGTGCATTCAAACTCTAATTGATACTGTGGAAACTTGTTGAGTGTAAAACTTGCATGAGATGTGCATGAAAGCTGTCTGAAATCTTGAGGTGATTTAGATCTTCCATATCTGATCATTCTCAGTTTGCCTAGACAGAAAAATGGAAAGTTTTGCAAATTTTCCCTGTGATGTCTTCAGATGTGTAAATTGGCAGCTTGCCTCATGTGGTCTACCTATAACACAACTTATAATTTAATCTCATTTTTTCTTCCATCTGAGCCTGATTGCATACCCAAATTAATAAATTTCAATACTTTTATATCATCACCTGTAGAATAAGTGCTCTTCTCTGATAACAGCATACATTCTGCTGCTGCATTAGGTGAGACTGAGCTATATTTGTGGCTTAGGTCTCAGACAAAACAAGTGAAAAATGTTATGTGTTTGATTCTTACTGTTCTTATATCAAGTTTTGTGATATTTTGCTATTCTTTTTGTTAGAAGCACTATCATTGGACTCTAGGTATTGATCTAGTCAAGATTAATTTTCAGAAGTAGATTCAGCTCCGGGGAACCAAGGATACAACAGCTGTTGCTGTTTTGCATACTTAGGAACTATTAAAACTTTCAAAGAGATGTAAATTTCTTTTACTGCTAAATCTGTTACAATGATCACAATGGACCAGAAGTATGTGCAATACTACAAATCAGTATCAGTGTGACACTAGGTTCAGTGGCTTCCTGAGCTCGGTGATGTGGTACAGAGCATGTCTTCACAGCTGGTTCCTGTTCCACCACGCTTTAGTGAGCAGGAGGGCAGGCAGAGGACAAGCTGTACTTCCAGCTGTGGGCTTCAGGCACATCCATGGGCATGAGGACAAAAAAAAAGGACAGGGCAAGACATCAACCTGCAGTAGTTTATCTTCTGCCTTCAAGCATTGTCTTCCTTGACATAGAAAAGTTTACGAATTTTCTACCTACATTCTTCAATGTGCTCCCATATCAAAAGGCATATCATAGACAGGCCAAAGGCCACCAGGACTGGAGTAGTGATCATCTCATTGTACTCGGCACTAGTGAGGTCTCACCTTGCGTACTGTGTTTTCTGGGCATCTCAATACAAGAAGGACATTGAGCTGCTGGAGTTTGCTCAAAGGGCAACAAGGCTAGTAAAGCAACTGGAGGAATGACTTATGAGGAGTGACTGAGGGAACTAGGGTTGTTTAGTATGGGGAAAAAGGAGGTTGTGGGAGACCTTACTGCCTTTTAGAACTACCTGAAAGGAGGATGTAGACAGGAGGGAACTGGTCTCTTCTTCCAAGTCATTGGGGATAAGATAACAGGAAATGACCTCAAGTTGTGCTAGGACATTACAAAAGATTTCTTCACTGAAAGAGTGGTCAAGTATTGGAACAGACTGTCCAGGGAGGTGGTTAAGCTTCTGTCTCTGGAAATATTCAAAAAAATGTGTAGAACTGGCACCAGAGAACATATTTTAATGACCATGGTGGTATTGGGTCAATGATTTGACTTAATAATCCTGTAAGTCTCTTCCAGCCTTAATGATTCTATGATTCTATGATTTAACAATTCAGTCCTCTCTAATGTTGGCAATGCCTTTCAATTTTGCCAGCCAAAGGTTCTGATGAACACCAACTCATTTCTTATCTGTAGGTCACTGGTAAATTAAGTGGAACCCGACTCTGATCACTGACTAAAGAATACAAGTAACAGTCTTCTACATTTCAATTCACCTCTTCTAATATAAGTTATTACACTCTCTTCTTTAGCCAGTTCTTTATTAGCTTATTATTCTTATATTAATGCACATAATGTCCATGAGTAGTAATTTTCTGTGGGAATCAATATCTGATGTTTGAAGGGGTTTTGTGTTGTAGTTTATTTGTTGTTGGGTTGTTTTATTTTACATCTATGCATACTAAATTCACCATATCACCTCAGCTAAGATATTCATGCTGAAAGAAGAACAGATATGAGATTAGACTGACACCTTTGATAAAACTCTGTGGGTAATTTACTCACTTTACTTTGCCTCTGTGTTCTTAATTATTCTTTATTTCGAGAACTGTCACAGCGTTGCAAAGCTGTAAGAACCTCTGACTTCCTCAAAAGCCTCAGAACTCTTTCAGTAAACAGTGGCTTACTCTGGGTTAACTTTGAATTATCGTCTCATTGGTCTTCACTTGTTGAAGCAGAAATCTCCAGCCTGCAGTCAAAACAATGCAGGTATTTGTACTGGCTTTAAAAGTATCCACTACCTGGACCTCTGTAAGGCCATATAAAGCACTCCCTTTTCACCGTAAGATCACCTAAATCAGGTAGGTATTTACTTGTCTCCACCTTCACAACCTCTCTCTCATTTCTCTTCAGGGTGAAAATCCAGCTTTGAGCAGTTGTGTCTGGATCCACAAAGTAGACTTCTGTGAACAAGTCATTCCTAACTTTAATCTTAGGGGAATAAGACCCAGAACTCCTAAGAATGGCATCCAGACACTTCTGTTTCCTATATTCTAGTTCATAGTGCAGAATCATAGAATAATTTTGGCTGAGAGAGACCTTCAAGATCATCGAGTCCAACCTTTTCCTAGCAATATCATCATCACTAAACCAAGTCCCCCAGTGCAACACCTTCTTTTAAACACCTTCAGGGATGGTGACTCAACCCCATCCCTGGGCAGGCTGTTCCAATGCCTGACAATCCTTTCAGGAAAGAAATTCCTCCTGGCTTCCAACCTGAATCTCCCCTGGCTCAGCTTAAGGCCATTTCTACTCATCCTGTCACTGGCTACTAGGGAGAACAGACCAACCCCTGCCTCTCTACAACCTCCTTTCAAGTAGTTGTAAAGAGCAACAAGGTCTCCCCTCAATCTCCTCTTCTCCAGGCTAAAGAGCCCTAGATTCCTCTGCTATTCCTCTTACAACTGTCCAGCCCTTCAGTGACCCTCTTGTAGTGAGCGGCCCAGAACTGGACACAGGACGCAAGGTGTGACCTCACCAAAGCTGAGTAGAGGGGAGTGATCGCCTCCATGCTCCTGCTTCTTCTATGCCACTGGCTTGTCTTAGGGCACATGGAGATGACCAGCTCCTGTGCCTTTAAGATTTCTACCTTGAGGAGTGTCCAGCCTTCACGGACTCCTATACCCTTTCAAACTCACTCCCAAGGGATTCTATCTATTGACCTCCCAGACAAATGGAATTCTTACCATTGAAAGTCCCAAGTGACAGTTCTACTGTCTCCTCTCCTAACATTTCTAATAATTAATAATTTCATGGTCAGTGTTTCCCAAAATCACAATCATGTTGCCAAGTGTCTCATACCTCATGCCTAAGTCACATTAGGATCTTAAAGAACGTGTGTTTCAGCCACGGGATGTTGGAGTGGTGTGCATGCTCAGAATGTGCATAGGAAACTATTCCAAGAGCAGATTGCACAATGGCCCTGTCTTACAGGTGCATATGCTCTGGTTCAGATTTGTAGATTTTAAGCTCTTCTGAACTTGCTGGCAGAGTCCTGCCTTGCAACAAATCATTCTGTCCATTGAGCTATACAGAGGTTCAAGGGTTACCTTTAATTTTTCCTCCCCAAGTGTTCCATTTGGATGAATGAATGAAAGAATCACTGACAATAACACTGATGTGCACAGGTGGGATTTTTCTTTATTCTCCCCCTTGAAGATTATTTTTCTTTACCATTTGAGGCAAAGAAACAGCAGTTACAACCCTGCTGGAGTGATTTTACCTACACTTCCTGTGAACTTCATAAAACAGGGTTCATAAGGTACGAACTCTGAAATCCTTGTTGCATGCTTCTGGGAGTAATTAAACACTGCCTGCTCTTCCTGTGTGCTCTACCAAGAATGGCTACTGAATAAATGATATGAGAATTGTGTTAAACTGTAGGAATTCTTTACAGCAAGAATATGTTTCTGTAAGAACATGTTAATATTACCAGCTCATCTTCTGCTCCTTGATGTGCGTATGTTAAGTTTTATTAGTGAGGGGAATCATGTCCTTACATTCAGGAGAGAAAAGATCCTTGCTGCATTCATCATAATATAAATAACCTGACAGTCATCTCGCTTTCTGGAGAGAAATAGCTTGCAGCACTTTCAGCAGATAAAACCTTGGCACCGTACCAAGAAAATATCAGTGAAAGTACATCTTATCACTCTGAAACACAAGTGGCTCATGTATAGTTGAAGAAATAATGAATTCCTATAAGTATCTCATTAATACTGCTTTTTGAATAATCTTCTTTTTAAAAAGTATCTTGTCCATGGTTTTAAAGCACTACAGATTTGGAAGAGCACAGTTACACCAAAAGAAAAAAAAGTGCAAAGAATATGAAGTACTTTTTAGGTAAGTGCTTAAAACATTTAAAAGAAACATATTTGTAACTTGGAAAACAATTTTCCAGATGGGAAAACAACACAGATATCTCAAATAACCTCTTCAGTTACACACTGCCTCTGTTTAGGGAATATCCTATCCAGTCATCTTGCTCACAAAATTTTTAGCTTTGCATCTCTAGTGTCCATGGGGCTTTATGGAAAAATCCTGGACTTTAAAGAAGTTTCATCTCTTTAGACATATGCATGAAGTGACAGAACTTGTTCTGTCAGCAATTGCTGTGAGCAACAGGAAAGCAAATTAATATAGCTTAACTGCATAACTCTGCTTGTAGGTTCTAATGTAAAAATGGTATTGTGGGCTCTTTAATTTTCTTTCTGGTGGCTACAGAAAATTCCTTAAACCTTTCCTCAGAAGCAGTCTTTCTCACATACGCATTGCTGAACAAATGTAGATTTAGAGCAACCTGGGAATTTGGAGCTAGACTAGTTTAATATTTACTGAATTGGCAGAAAAGAGAAGGAGTATTGAGCCTTGATGTGCAACATGCCTGTGAGAGCAGGATTTCTGGATTATGTTTGCTGTTGCCCTGCATATTGAGATCTCATTTTGATAACCTAGAGCATCTTCACCACAGAAGAATGACAGAGGAAAACACCACAGATGTGGTGGTTAGGATCCTCTCTTGGAAAGTAGACATCACCTTATGTGATGGGAAAATCCCTGCCTTTGTTTTTCCAGCCTCTGAGTGAGCAGAGTCCTAACTAAGAGGGTGCAGAGTGTAGCTTAAAACATTATGTGCATGTTTCCTACCTTATGTACCACATAGGATTCCCGAGAATTTTTAAAGTTGAAACATAAAATAAAAGATTTAAAAAACTGTGAGACAGGAAATTAAATACATGTTTTTTAAAATAAAAAATATAAAAGTAGCTTTCAAAAGTCTCTTTTTCTACAAGTTAGAGACTCTACAAGTTCTCCTCTCTCATAAGGAGGCTGGATCAAAAGTAATAATGAGACAGGTGGTGGCAATCTTTCTTTTCCTCCAAGTCCTGTAAAACAATAGCTATATGGAGTTTATACAAAGAAAAAACAATTTGTTTTTTCACTGGATAAATTACCTTCTTTTGCCCAGAATAGTGCTCTTCCCAATGGATTTATAGGAAAATGTGTGACAATCACCAACTCCATTTCTTTGAAGCATTCCTAGTATAGTTCCAATAGTACATTGCAGAGCAAATCTCCTACAAAGTAAACATCATTTCTCGAGGATTCCCTTTCCAAGTGTTGGAGGAGGGTATGTCATTCCCACCAGTTGCACTTCATGTTTAATTTGCAAGCTCTAGTGCAGGCTGTAGACTTTTTATCCCAACAGGGTTGGCAGTAGCTTTGTGTTTCCCACAGGTGACATAAGTAAAGCCATATTCTGTGGTAACTCCGAAACACAATACTCCAAGGAGAATGGCAGACATCTGAAATCTCTGTTGAGTATTTTGACATCTTGTTTCAACTCCGTTAGCTTAAATCCTGTTTAACTAGCAGCATTTGCCACTGACATTTCGACAAGGATGGTACAGATGGAGCAGTGATTCAGATCGCTGGCGCTGTAGAGTTATGAGTAGCTGAAACTGTTCCCAGTGAAGATTATCAACATAAGAGAGGTCCGTGTGTCTGGAATTTAGACCTTCCACTTGTTCTCATAGAATAAATTTTATCTGTCCATCTGCACATACAACTCCAAACATTAACTAATTCTTAGCCTTCAGATGCTCTTGTAATAGCAACTTTCTCTGCTCAGTATTGGTTAACAGTTAGCTAAATCTGAAAGCAAATATTACTAGAAACAAAGAAAAGCTCCGCAGTATTTACTTATTCCTCTACACATAGAAATAGGTTTTAGGATGAAATCACTGTGAAATTTCTGGAAGCACTGAAAATTTGCAAAGAGTTTATGACTAGGTTTGTCTCAGCTCCAGTGTCAATACATAGCTCAAATATTCTCAGTGCATTAATGGTCTGAAGTTGAAGCAGGGTAGGTTTGGATTGAATATACTCTTTATAGTAAGAGTGTTGAGGCAATAGAGCAGCTTTCCCAGGGAGATGGTTGAGTTACCATCCCTGGAGATACTTAAGAAACACATAGATGTGGTGCTTCATGACCTGCTACAGTGGCAGGAATGGAAGGGGTTATTTTGCATTTGTCAATCAGTTAGGTATTGAGGTATTGAGGTATTTAGGTTTTTTGTTGTTGTGGGTATGGTTGGACTCGGTGATCTAGGAGGTACTTTCCAACCGTGATTATTCTGTGATTATGTGATTCCTAGGTACTATTTTCTTTCTCACATGAGAAGAAAACTATCAGCCCCAAAGTCCTGAATTTGCTTTAAATTTAATTATGAGAATGATGGAGAAGTAAATATGTAATATTCCAAGATTTGGGATTCAGCCCTTGGAAAATCATGCAAGGGTTCCAACAAGGTTGCTCTACAAATCACGGGATCACAGACTCACAGAATGTTAGGGATAGGAAGAGATTTTGAAAGATCATCTAGTTCAATTCCCCCACCACAGCAGAATCACCTAGTCGCACAGGAACATATCCAGGCAGGTTTTAAATGTCTCCAGAGATGGACACTTCACAAAACCCCTGGGCAGCCCATTCCAGTGCTCTGTCACCCTCACTGTGAAAAAACCCTTCTCATACTTATGGGAACCTCCTATGTCCCAGCTTACACCCATTGCCTCTTTTTCTATCACTAGATGACACTGAGCAGAGCCTGGTTTCATCCTCCTGACACCCATCCTTTTCATATTTATAAACATTAATATAGTTACGCCTCAGTCTCCTTTTTTCCAAGCTAAAGAGACCCAGCTCCCTCAGCCTTTCCTCATCAGGGAGATGTTCCGCTCTCTTCATCATCTTTGTGACCCTGCGCTGGACTCTCTCTAGCAGTTCTTACAAAGTATGAGCAGACAAATGTGGCACTGAGGATGCTGATCAATAGTGTCGCAGTTCATCTCACTTTGGTCATAAGTGTTTGTAAGTTGATAACATGGCAAATGAGAAACATAACCACCATTCTCAGTGTCTCACTCAGAAAACATGTGTCTGTCTTACCAAATTACTTTTAAAGGAACTCATCACAAGCTTTGGAAAGTGTGGATGCCATAATGTATCAGATCAACATTCTTTCCCATGCAGACATGTAAATTAGTCTGGAAATTGATAATTTTAAAAGCCCAGGGAAACCTGATTATCAGACAGCTTTACCTGACTCTCTCTTAATTGCTTTTTTGCCACCAGGTGTCAGCACAAGTGCATGGACACCCCAGAGATCCATGAGAATTCTAGTGAAGAGATGCCGAGCAACAATGATTCTGTCTCATGGCAGCTATCATGCTCCTGAAAATGTTTCAGATTGTTTCCTTCCATTGTGGGGAAAAAAGAGATGGTATTGCTCACCCATCTCAACAGCCCTTCGAGCTGTGCAGTCTACACCAGTTTTGTGCACTGTAAGTGTTCTGGAATCAAGCGTCCTTAGTACCCTGGCATTTGCACCCATCCTCCTCTCTGCCCTACAGTCACTCACAGTGTTGAAGTATGCCACTTCAGCCTTCAACCTGAAGATGTAAAGACTCTGAGGGACAAGCCAGAAATGAGGGCTATAAGGACATACGGAAAACACAGACAAAAGATTTCAGATCACTAACTATCCTGCTCTTTAAGTCACAGTCTTTATGCTTCTTCTAACTGTTGATAACCCTTAGCCATTTTATCCTCAAATCTCCTCTGTGGGAAGCAGGTCTTGGGTTCTTGATGCAAACAACACCCTCAGCGTTGCTCCGCTAAGGGCGGTATCTTATATTGGACTTTGGCTCATCTTTGTTACTGTACAAATAGAATATCTTACAGTTTTCCTTCAAACATTACAGCTGAAGAGCCTTTGGATCAGATCTTCAAAAAAGACATTTCCTTTTAGTCTAAACACTGGGGTTGCAAAGATGTAGCCGCGTCATCAGCTTCAAAGAATAGCAGAGATGTGACATGGAAAACATAATCTTATTTTTGATTGCTTGTTGACTGACACAACAGTAGAGATGCCTGGAGATGCCTAACAGTAAGATAGGAAAGATAAACAGTCTTTCTCCATGAAACATGCAGAACTATTCTGATACAGGGGGGTAAAGGTTTATTTGGTTGAGTTTTCTTCTTCTCACAATCACATCTTTGGGTTTGTCCGAAGAGGCACTCTGTCTCTTTACAGATAAATTACTTACTAAGGAAAGCTTAATGCAATTTGTATAATATATGCGTCAAAAAATAAGACTCTTAGAGGAACTCGAAGAAAGTCCTACATTTATTGCAGTGACACTCACAAAAGAGTAGAGAAAGCCATCATAGCTTTTGATGATTATATCTTGATGGAGGAATATAGAGGAAAAGAGGTAGGATGAGAAGGTAAATTGTCCATGAACAGCATCATACATTTATTGCATTGGGAAAGATCGGTCCCAAAATCCCCAATACCACCAGGGGTAGGAGTAGTGCTGGCATACATGTCTAGGATAGTGGAGAAGAAAACTCAGTGTAAATCTAGAATAAAGATAATGAGAAAATTATATTCAAAAAACAAGTATAATGAGTTTAATCTGATCATTCTTAAGAACAGACTCTGTTATTGGGTGGCATTTACATCTTAAATAGTGTTTGTCCCTTCCATCTGAGTTGTGTAGGTTTAGTGTCAGATTAACTTGTGCTGCTTAGATAAAAATGTCTCCAAATAGTAGTTTCTGAACAACACTAGATTACAACGTGAGCCACATGGAGACAGATAGAAATCTGTGTATTTTCTACTATCAGTGTATTTTTTGGCCATGGACATGCAGGCCTGTGTAAGTCATGAAGTTTGGTTCTTCCCTTTTCCACCCACAAAAAAAGATATTGAAAATAGTGTAGCTCTAGAATGTGGTAACGTAATGAAATCTAAGAACTCTAGTCTTTCAACATCATCGTTTCATGATAGCAATGTCAGAGTTACAGTGTTATCACAAAGAAACTTCCAGCTCATACTTACCAGTGACCTGTCTAATACTAGACCTAAAAAATAACTGGGAACACAGTGACATGACTTGTTATCAGCTTAGGTTGGTCTCCAGTGATTCTACTAGCAGGTGTCATGATTCTTATAGTTCTTTACCCGCTTGTCTACCAGCTACACTATATTTATCACCGTTTATAGTCTCTGCACCTTAGTGATTTCTAGACTGTTTTTTCTGCAGGATGTTTTGACTTATTTGATAACTTCTCTTTGACGCTCTCTGTTTCATCCAACAACATAAAAGACACACCCCCAGAGCTGCAAGGTTCTGTATGACCTGCAGGGGATCTATTTATCTTATCCTGCATTTTGAGTGCTATGCAGAGACGATGACAGATCTTTAAGTCTTAAAGTCCAAAATTCTGGAAATTAATGGCTATTTTCCTTTTCTTTTATTTAAAATAAATTAGCACTGTCGCTCTCAAGCACTGTGTGCTTCTTGTCTCAAATAAAGATGGAGAGGAACTTTTCAGCAAGATCAAGGGGCAATGGATTTCAACTACAGGAGGACAGGTCTAGATTGGATATTAGAAAGAAATTTTTTACAGTGAGGATGGTGAAACACTGGAACAGGTTGCTCAGGGAGATGGTGAACGCCCCTGGAGACATTCAGGCTCAGGCTAGATGGGGCTCTGGGTATCTGCTTTAGTTGCAGACCTCCCTGCTCATTGCAGAGGGATTGGACTAGATGACCCTTAAATGTTCCTTCCAGCTTAATGTATGCTCTGACTCTATGCCATTGTTCAGCATCTACTGGTTTTATCATCTTCTTCCAAACTAGGTATCATTGGAAGAGAGCTTGAACATGCAAACAGAGAAGCAAGTAGAATGAGCAATCACAACTGTACAAGTAGCTTCACTGACCATTTCTTTACTATTCCAGTGTAAGGCATCAATGTTGCGCTAGTTGTCCTTGAGATGTTTTGATACTGTAAGCTGAAATTTTACATCTCACTCTTCCCTCCTACATGGGCTGTGTTTGGTGACTGTCCTGTCTGCCCTGCTGGAAATTTTGAAAAACACAAAACCTTTGCTTTCAAGGATCTTCAGTAAATCTGATTTCTCTGTATAATCCTGCTGGACACTTCAGTGTTTACTCAACCAAGCTCACTGCCAGCTGCTGGGTTTGGTGTGTGGACATATGACCTGCTGAACCCAGTAGATGAAACGCTTCAAGATACTGCCAAAACTGGCTATACACCACAACATATTGATTCTAGGATTTGCCTGGCAGTGGCTTACACACTTAGTTAAAATATGAAATGATCCAATCACCTACATACATCAATTTAAATAACAACTTAAAGAATCCGCAAGTTGGTTTTAGTGCCTAGTGCATCCATCCCTTAGTTTTTCTGGAATTACCTCTGCCCTGAGAACAACACAAGGCCCTGAACAAGGGGTGCCAAGTAAAACATCAGAATCACCCTAGATATAGTGATATCAGGAAGATATCTTGATATCAGGAAGAACCAAACCAACACAGGAATCAAAAAGCACATTTATTTTCTGCTTTTTGATTTTAATGAAACTGCAGCACGGTAAATTTCTGTTATTGTACCACACCGTGTCTTCTCAGTTTGTAGTTGAACAAAGGGTTTCTGTGAATGCAAATTACTCTTCTGAAGAGTGACATTTAGAATATTTACATATTTTAATCCTGACTTATGAAGAAAATTGTACACAAATGATTCACATATAATAATTGATATTTACTTAAAGAACTATTGCCGTTTTCAGGCAAATGGAAAGAAAATAATATATTTAGCTAAAAACTCTATTAAACTATCTTGTATCCTCTTCCCATTGTCACTAATTACTTTAATATGCATACAAACAGACGCTTTCTCTCTTCTTCTCTAATTGAAATTTTATTATAGACAAACAGAAAGTAGGAAATTAGAAGTAATATATATGCATGTTCAGAAGCACTGGAGATTATAGTCTTGCTCTACAGGAGCAGCTTTTTCTTGCATAAGAAATGTCTTGTAACATTTCAACTCAAGTTTAGGAATTCTCCATTGTGACAGCAGTTATGAAGCGCCATTTCTTTCCTAAATAAAGCAGGAGATTGAGGTCACAAATGGAGAAAGGTGATTCTGGTTAGCCTCCATTGCACCTTTCTGCCAGTCTTAGCTCATGCTTCCAGCTACTACAGAAGTCCCCTGTTCAGTATTAGCAAGTTTCAGTTTTATGTGCAAGTTTCCCTTTCACCATAAATCCCTTTGAAACTTCCAGAACTAAAAGCATCCCCAGAGTTGCTTGAAATTGTATGATAATTAGGCTGCCTCACCCCAAAAGTGGTGGTCCCCAGCCATGCCCATCAAATAACACACTATACAGAAATGTTTAGTTTCCTATAGCTGTGTGCAGCACCAAATACTCAGAAACAGTTACTCTTGAAGCTTTTTCTTAGTGCACTGGTTACTCTGTGTGGCTGTCAGAGGGCAGGGATCGTCAGGGTTCTATAGAGACTAAAGAACAACCAAGAACTCTGTTTTCTTTAGCTGATGTTATAGATCCTGCATAATGCGGCCCTTAACAACACTCTTATTTTCCAGTGATTGCAGACTGACTTTTTCACTACTCCCAAAATGCAGGAAATAAGCCAAGCTTTAATAGGACAATACCCATGGGATAATGTAAAGACTGTGTGTCTAAATAACTTTGTTTTTAACCGTTAAAATATTCTTAGGAGTGTCTTCGGACACTGTAACCGGCTCATGTGGAATAAGCTTTATCCATACTGTCGAATGCTTCCACCTCACGAAGAAGGTATAGCATAAGATCACAACTGAATTTTATCTCCTAGTTCTTACTCTTAGCCTGACAGCAACAGAACAGTAGTCTTGTGGGAGTATATAACATCTTAATTTTCTGATAGAAGAGGTCCACTAATGACAGGTAATTTAAGATAAACCAAGCCTCTTGAAGGTTATAAAATATTTTGCCACGTGAAGATCAACATCATCAGTGGCTCATTCTATTAAACATCCTAACGTATCTGGAAATTTGTGTTTGCATGCAGATTGAGCAATGACATGATTTGTAACAATAGAATGTTCTCTGAAAAATCATTTGCACTGTATCATTTACTGCTGGGTTATGATGAGTTCAGAAGTGATAATTCAGACCTCTGTGACTGACAGATGATCACTATATATAGCACCATTCACTAACAAATTCATTTGTTTGTAGCAAACTCTGTGGTTTTGCTGGGTAATGAGAAAAAATGTACAAACAATAAAAATGGGTTGGACACGCATACACCCAACAGTACAAAACTCACCTCGTCTCCATGAAGAGCCAAAATGCAGGACAAAGCCAGAGAAGGGGATTGGGTTTCTTTCCCTATCTGGAATGGGAAATGTTCCTTTCCCTATCTGGAATGACTTCCAGAACACGCAGCTTGGTTTTGTGGCCATGAGAATGAGTACCGCAATGACAGAAATACTGTTCCTGCTGATCCTTTATGGATGTTAGAACAACAAAGAACCACCTTCTGTATGTGCTTGCCTCCTAGCAGTGGGTTCTTGGTTTAATTTTAGTTTGCTTTATTGCTTGCTGGTTAGAGCAGCAGGCAATACTAAAATTGTTATTAAATGCAATCTGTCTCTTTAATAACAGGTTCAAAATTAAAATAATAAAGTTGATTCATAAACCACGGAAATACATATAGTAGTTGGAGCAGCCCTCTTTCTGGGGCATAGCTGAAATGTGCCAGTTCAATGGACTTTATAGAAATACATTGCAATTACTGTTGTTGATGGGAGCAGGGAGCTTGTAATAGCCAAGGCCTGTGTATAACATGTGCAAACATCAATTTGTAAAAGGCTGCTAGCACCGGTGGGCACCGTCTCTTGATCAGCATTTTGAAAGGTGATAGCTTTCTGCTGTTAGCTGCTAGCTGTTACGGTGTCGTCAGAAATGGAGAATGCTGGAATCTTCTACAACATGGGCAATGGGTGAGCTGGAGAGTGTGTAAAAGACAATTTGCATAACATGTATATGTTGTAATAAGTAACAATATAAGCCAATGTAGACATATCCAGAAGTATTCAAACAGTTGCCTTTGTGCTGTGTCTTATGTGTCAGGAGTGCAGTCAGGGTTTGCTTATTTTTCTGGGTTTGTCTGTAACACATGCAAGGAGAAACTCTAGAACAAACCTACAGGAAACACTTCTTGGCCCTTCTTTTCTTTAGATTCATCCCAGACTACTTACCTATAGCACTTCTAAACGTGATCCTGTCCTATGAGATTAGTTTCCTTTATAAACAACCTATCCTTTTAAACCCTGCTAAGGAAACAGAGTTCTCAGAACTCAGAAGAAGCCAGCAGCAGGTAAAATGTGAATAGTTCTCTGTTATTCATAGCAAAGTTTGGAATGTCTTAGTGACTTTGAAAATATCCACTGACTCCTCTGGCTATTAATTGGACTGCTGTTATTGGAAGTAGCTGATAAAGAGAGAAATGTTGGTTCCAATGGGTCCTTGTTGATGTTAGCTGACAAACATGAAGTAGGTGGTATTCTCCAGGAAGGTTTAGCTTTTCCCTGTATTCAGATGTCAGTTTTCAAGCAGTTCATCTGAAAACCCATATGCTTGACTAATGCAAATCGTCCTTATTATTCCCATTTCCAACCTCATAGCTTTTTAGAGATGCATCTATATATTTTGGAGAGTTGGAAGGATCTTCTTATTCCATTTTACAGAAAAGAAGCTGGAAGAAATGAGGGATTTGACTAAGGTCGAATAAATTACATCTATGCTAACACACTAAATGAGCCTTCATATTGCAAAACTGCATTCAAACTACCTCCTGGGAGCAGTCCTTGGCCTATACTAGTTCCTTAAATGCCCCAGTCCAAAATCAGGGTAGAGTCTAACTGTGGAACAGTTAAAATATTCAATTTTCACAAACATTTTAAAATTTAAATGGCTCAGCAATATGAAAATAACTGGTTTAAGGAACTTTGGAGCTAATGAACATATCTGCATCCCACACTGATCTTCTGCTGGCCTATGCCAGTAAATCTAGAGGAACATCGTAATAAATTTGTTGACATGGATTCAGAAGAACATCGTCTGGCAGATATCCTGTGTCCAGACCTCAGATAGATTTTCAGGTCAGACTGCATCCTCTGTCCTCAAGGAAATACTAGCCTCTTTTGCAGACATGAAACATTAGACAGAGCCAGTGTATGGCCTGTGTCTGTTATGATTCCAGAAGCATCATGGGTTTTCTGCTTAAATCACTTGTAAAAACGTTTTTGTCCACTGTCACTATAGTGATTTTTTTAGATTTTAAGTATTTTCTTCAACAAACACCAAAGTTTTCATCATAGTTTTTTTATTATCTCCATTTCCACTTTCATCTGGTTCAGAGAGTTGTAAAAAAGAAACATTGAAAAAAAAAATTACCATTTTTCACATTGCATGACTGAACAGAGAACATATGCAGAGGAACTGCATTTTGAAATGGGATATTCAGATATAGCCTCTGATTAAAAAAAAAAAAGCCAATCAATCAACTACCAAAGAGATTCCTTAACACCTGAAAGGTGCAGGCATTGTTAAGTACAATCAGAATCATAGAATCATTAGGGACTGCAGGGATGTCGAAAGAGCAACTAGTCCAGACCCCCTGCCACCGCAGGATCAGCTAGAACAAGTCACACAGGAACATATCTAGGCGGGTTTTAAACATCTCCGCAGAAGACAACTCCACAACCCCCCTGGGCACCCTGTTCCAGTGCTCTGTCACCCTCACTGTGAGGAAGCTCCTTCTAATATTTATGTGGAACCTCCTAAGTTCCAGCTTGCACCCATTGACCCTCGTCCTGTCACCAGATGACATTGAGAAGAGTCTGGATGCGTCTTCCTGACACCCACACTTCACATATTTATAGACATTAATGAGGTCACCCCTCAGTCTCCTCTTCTCCAGGCTAAAAAGACACAGCTCCCTCAACTTCACCTCAAAAAGGAGGTTACCTACATCCTTTATCGTCTCCATTGCCCTACGCTGGACACCCTCCAGCAGCTCCACATCCCTCTTGAACTGAGGGGCCCAGAACTACACACAATACTCCAGATGTGGTCTCACCAGTGCAGAGTAGAGGAGAAGAACCTCTCTTGATCTGCTAACAACCCCCCTTGGCCACAAGAGCACATTGCTGGCTCGTGGTCATCCTGATGTCCACCAGGATCCCCTTACTGAAGTAAGGCACCAGGATGCCTTACTGAAGTCAAGACCACATCCACCACTTTGTCATCATCTATCCACCTGGTTATGCCCTCATAAAAGGCTATCATAAAAGGCTTCCCCTTGGTGAAGCCATGCTGACTGTCCCTAATGATCCACCTGTCCTTGACACACCTGGAGACAGTGTCTAGGATAAATTGTTCCGTCACCATTAGGTTGCATTTATCTCTAAAGAAAAAAGGTCACTTTAGAGTAATTTGTCTGATCTGTGTAAACATGCAAATAATGATTAGATGAATTGCAACTTAAGAGTTTTCATGAACTCTTTACATCAGGTAATTACACATTATTTCTGATTATTTGTTGATGTCATTTTACGTTATGTTCTTGTCCAGGTTAATTTACATCTTAGAAATTCAACACAAGGATTATTTATCTCTCTCTCTATGAATCTTCTTTCACTTTTTTCTATTTTATTCATGAGTCCAGCTCTCAAAAAGAGGCACCAATCTACAAGGCAGGGCCACTAGTCTTCTCTGCATCAAAATTGTCAGACTGGGATTTAGAACTAACCAAAATTCTACTGTTACTCATTTTAGTGTGGTGGTGCTCAGACTAAGGACGCAAAACTCGGGCAGTCCTGAAGCATAAAAGTCTTCTGGATTTAAACTCTCCTTTTGTATTTGAAGTCAGCATATAATGTCAAAGTTCATTATGGGAAATTCAGAAGCACCATCTTTTTCTTTCAGGATTGGCAAAAATGCTTAAGCATGAAACAGGCAGTCACCCACATAAGATAATATTTTATCAGGACAAATTCCTATTCAAATGAAATATCTTTTATGCCTTTTTGCTGTCTTTCTCTATTGGCTTTGACAGTTGGAATTTAAATTTTACCTGCCTGTCTTAGATTCAGATCCTACGTCTGATGCTGAAGTATCTTGGCAGTGTATTTAGGAAGCAAAGTTGCAGAGCAGCCAGTGCAGCTGAGGAGGATTTCACTGCTGCAGGTTTTCAGGTCTCATGCTCCAGATGCAAGCTAACCTGGCAGGTGTATCTCTTAGGAGAAAACTATTGTTAACAGAGAATAATTTAGGTTTCAATTTAAGCCAGTCTGAGCTTCTCAGACATTTGCTGTGGGAAATTGTTTTGGTAATTCCTCTGAGTGAATTTACAATCAAATGAGCGTTCAGTTTCACATTACTGCATGCTGAGAAGGAAGTCTACCATGGGAACAAATATCTGCACTAAATTTTCATGTCCTTCTACTTAAAAAAGTGGGAGGAGTAAGATCTAAGTTCAGTGTTCTCAACCCAAGTCCTGGACTAGCATAAATTAAATGGCTGTACTGCATGTGGTGAGGATTTTATTTTTTTCTTTAATGTAGGCAAAGTGAAAGACTGAATAATTATACATGTTACTAGACATAAGCTCTTGACATTAAGTACTAAAGTGAACTGACAGGCTGTGGCTGAGCTCTGTATCTCGTGTTGTGCTTGTCTATAGAATAACTACGGCAGAGCCACTAAAATAAGAATGACATTTGGCATCTGATCCCTTTACAAATAATGCATGAAAAAGTCTCCTTCACAGACTTTTCTGTGAGCAGAAAGGCAGACAGCAGTGGACATGGGGTGGTGAGTCCTCAGACTGCAGGATTTCTTCTCAGCAGTCATAGAAATTGTCCTGTAATGTTTTCAACTGTTTTATCTGAAGTCCAGTAAAGATGGGGTTCAGTATTGCCATGGTATTGGCTATACAGCAAGATGATTTTAGTGTTCCCTTCTGAAGATGGAAAAGCACTTTTTAAAAAAGAACAAGAGGGCACCCTGAATTTATGCATATTGGTTTCCCTGAAGGCTGATAAACACATTAAGATAAAGCACTCCTGATACTTTCTCTGAAGCTTTGCCACTATTTTTTTTTAATTATGCAAACTGTCTTTTAAAAAGTACATATAGGTGAAACGTTCCCTTTCACACATTTCTTCAGAATTCTCTCCCTTCTCTTTCATACTGAAGATTTTCTTTGCTTCCCCAATTTCAGCAGAAACAGCATTAATCATAGAGAAGAGGTGAAATCTTTAGTGTACTCACATTCCAATGATAAACCAGAGTTGCTCTCTGATAGACACCTTTTTCATCAGACCAGAATCATCTTAGAATCCACTAGGCAGATTTATTTAGAAATTGAATTGAACCTTGGCTCATCGTTCAATGACTTAAACTCAGACATGAAGTGGAAAGTCTTACCTACTCAGGCTGCATAAAAAGCCTTTTTTGCTAATATACCTCACCCTGCTAAAAGACAAAGCCCTTTTATTCCATAATTTGTGCATGTCTGTATTCAATAATATGCGGCTTTATTCATGGGTTTTGTTCTACTAGCACATCTTGTATATGATGCAATAATATGCAGATTGTTTCATGAACGTGTTAAACACAAAGTAAAACCTGTCTCTTTCTCTACCTTTTGCCTTATTTTGTGAGCAATAAGGGCACAATGTCTGTTGCTTTGATGTGGGAATCAAGAAGGGTAGGACTGATTCTGAAAATGTCTTAAGAGTTCTTGATGTTATGCTGGAATATTTGTGTCCTTGCATAATAAACCTGGGATTCATAAAGCTTAGTAAATGGTTATCACATCATAAAGAGGAAGCACCTTCAAGGTATCTTCTAAGTAATACAGGCAATGTGATCACAAAAATATCTGCGTTCCAGCTTTGGAGCAGTCCTACATCAGCTCTTTTATGGCATCATTACGTTAAATGTTTTTAATGTCGGAATATTTCAGAGTAATAGCAAACTATTTTCTATTTCACTGTGATTTCATTTAGGTCCATTAATGTGTGAACATGAAATAGAAACAGAGATTAAATGACCTGTCTAAGGTCACAGTGATCTACAGTTTTAGATATAGTAACAATGACAGAAAACACCTGACATCTGATACTGATTTTGATTTGGTGTAAGATATATATAAATCATTGTACAATGTGATTTATGGGAGTCAGAGCAAATGTGGATGTCTACGTCTAACCTCCTTACTATAGCTATTAGATGTACTCAATGCTCAAAGTATACAGGAAAGGAAAACGTGCACTCAATACAATAAACGTCAATATCGTTGCCTAATGTTTGTATGTGATACAATGTTTCTGTCATTGCTTCCTGTTTAGCTTCCTGCTCGCCACTGTGTAAATACAGTTCTTGTACTGAGCCTATGACAGATCTTGTAACCTTGAGCAGCTTCTGTTCTGTGCCAAACTGAAGTTCATGCTGGTTTCACACAGGAGTTGTTCTTCCAGACCCGGGTTGACCAGAGCTGGGTGGGATATCTCTGCACCACCTTTAACCAGGTAGTGCAGTATATCTTAGTAGTGAAACAGGCTTAGCTGTGCACAGTGCTACCAAAGGATTCTACAGGCACTGTACAACTGACTGTACAATGCTTAGCAGCTCTGTGGTCTTTGCACTACGTAGAGACAGCTCTAGTGGTAACATCCAACAGACTTGCTATTATAGGAGTTAAAAGTCTCGTTCATTAGTTTCTCTTTTATGAAACATCTAAGGCCTGTTCCCCCTGTGAGCAGAAAGATAACAGGAAGAGAATTAATTGTCCCCAACTCATAATCTCTTTTTGCTGTTTTTTCCCAGCTTCTCCTTTCTTAAGGAACTAAGGCTCAGACATTCTTTACAGTGTTTTTTTTCTTATATGTTCTGTGGATTGCATAGTTAAACAGCTGCAGTTTTTGCTGAGATGCTCACAGTTCTAAAAAAGTTGTGCTGTTGTTCTGGCACTGAAGTGGAAGGCAGAAAGAGCTCACTCTGTCGTAGGCATGTTGGCTTCTCAGCTTTGCTTACCAGCACATGCTTGCATTCCTAAAAATATCCATTTCTGTAGCCAGATATCTGCAAATGTGAGTGTAACATGCAGATCTCTTGCTCTTTGGACTTCAAAAAACTGGCATAATAAGTCCTTCCTAGCTATCACCCATACCGAGAATAAGCATGACAGCTGTTAGCAGTAAAGAATACAAATGATAATCAGAGCTGATAATCAGCTATGATAAAAAGAATGAATACCTATCTCCTGAAAAATTAAAAAAATTGCTCAAAATACCAGGTGCATGACTAGCTGCACTGATGTTATGTTAAGCCTATTGTTTGCTCTTTACTGGATCTATTCAACTTTGTTATACAAAAAAATATATGCAAAACCATACAATACTGTAGATTATTTGCTTTTGTATACTTTTTTTTGCTCGGCATTAAAACAATGCTTCCTTTTGAGTAAGCATAACCTCCATTCACTTCATTGACATTTCTCTTTGTATGTGTGACACGAAATGATTACATAACATATTTGGGCCAGGTTTTGCTCTTGTACGACTTGGTCTAGGTGATCCTGCTGTGGCAGGAGGATTGGACTAGATGACCTTTCAAGGTCCCTTCTGATCCCTAATGATTGTATGATTCTATGAAGTGTAATCCCTTTTCTTAATTGCAACATGTAAAAGTGTTTACTTCTATGTCATTAAATCTAATGGTATAAAATTTCTGAACTACAAATTTTCTCAATATATAGTGACACTAGCTTAGTTTGTTACATGCTTTGCTTTTCCATTTCTGAAACATCTGGTTACATCTCATCTTTTTCTATCATACTCCCGCCATCTGTAGACATTGACATCATCTGAGAGGATGTCCAGCATCTAAACACTATTTTTGGCTTCATTATAATCAAATGTGTAATTCAGGGTAGTCATCCTGATATTTCTGCACAATTTTCTCCCTAGCTTAGCTATTATTATTACATGGTAGATTAATATATGACTTTCCTTTTGAATCACTCCACTTCTGTTTCATTGAGGACAATGTACAAATTCATGCTGCTGAGTTTTTTAGATTTAACCAGCTCCTTGAAAAGGTTCATAGGTTTGGTTCCCTGTGGATACTATACAAGTTCAAGTCTGTCAGATGTCTAACTATTTGTCTCAACAGAAGATAATGGCCACAGTAGCTTCTTTCCACAGGGACTGGCCCGTTACCAAATACATGACTTAGATATGTGATTTTAAGTATCAAAATATACACCTGCTTGTTTGTTTTAAGCACAAGTTTGCTTCATAACATGGTGACTCTAATAGTAGATGAACTAAAGTAGGCAGACAGAACTCTTCAGCAACGTATTTAGACATACTTGGTTTTAGAGACAGGTAAACATGTTTGAATTTGTCTTCTAAATGTGCCAGCTCATTTGAACACTACTCCAATGACTATGATAGAGTGGTTAATTTGCTGAATTGCAAGAGTACTAGATCAGTCTCTTCAGCTAAGAGCTCCATTTCCTTGAATTTTGGTTTTTTTGTTTGCATCACTGAGAAATGACCTTTTGCAAACCACTCTCAGTCAGCTATTCTTCTGACTGTGTATCCAGGTGTGTATGTGATGTCCACTTTGGCCAGCTCTGCAGGGATTATGAAAGAGACCTGCTTATTTGTCTAACGGATCAAAGTTTCCAACCGAGGAGGACACCAGGTTAGTGTCATTGAGGAGGTTCCTCATGGTTACATGGAGACACATATCTTGTAGGAAAATTCTATTTAAAAACTACAGAAAAGCATTAGTTGCACAGTCACGGCATTCATCTGTGATGGACTGATGAAGCGTAGTAACTTTGTCAGAAGTGTACTGGAGCACACATGGAAGGTAAGATAATAGGGAAATACCTGAGTCATATAAAAGCAAAGGAAAAAAAAACCCCTAAGTGAACAAAACTGGGAGCTTTATGAGGTAATAACATGTAGGCATTTTAAATCAAGAGGATCCCAGGCAGCACAGCCATCTTCACTGCCTTGAGTTTACCCCTTAGAGTGTGTATTAATTACTCCTTTCTGAGTCAAACTTCACATTACATCCTGAGTCAAATCACATTAAAGCTGGATTTTACTGTGTTTTAAGAATTCTTAGCAATTATTACTCCAAGGTGAAAGTGAAAATCCTAGCCAATTACAATGATAGGTAGAGTAGCTCCAACTAATTTTATCAGTTTTTGTTTGCCTCATGTCTATTGGCAGTAGCTTGTACTTCTGTGTTATTAAACACTGTTAAGAAGGCATTAGTTATCCACTGGCAGGGAGTACAAAACTAGAGGATATACTAGCAGGAGCATTGTAAAAAGTCAGAGATGGCCAGCAACCAGTTTTACATTACCTTCAGGAGTAGTAAATACATATTCAGCAAGTGGAGACTTTGTCATCAGTTTGTTTTATGAGTCACCTTTTTTTTGATTCTAAAAATCAATCTGCACAGCAGCTAATAGTCTGATCAGGAGTACTTTATCTTGATTTTACAAGTGGAATCATGGAGATACATGTGGATAACACATTTACCTGACATCTCACAAGAAGTGTTATGTTCTCAAGTTTTGTCCTCAGACTGTCTTTTCTTGACCAATGTAATAGCTTTAACCACACAACATCAAGGCAGATTGTATGAGTCAAGCTGTTCTGTAAAAAGAGTGAAGTGCACAAGAAACATATAACTGTACTTTCTTAATTGTGTAAATTTTGGTTGTGTACAATTCCCATATTTTATTCTGAATATAAGGGAGAAATCATTAATTCAGCCAAGTTATGAAAGAGGTAACAGGGAATTTTTTCATGGATTTATTTTCAAACAGTCACAAGAAGGCTGGATGTGCATTTTAAATTTCACCATGATCCTGTTTGTGTGTCATGTTTCTTCCTCTCTGGTGCTGTGTTTCTTTTTCTGTGGTTGTATGAAAAGGCAAGAGCTGGCTGGGTTTGGAGAACAGCATCTTTTAAAAAAGGAGAATATAAGTGAAAGGTCAGGATAAACTCTCTATGAATTTTGTCAATCCTTCCTCCTTACACCAAACAAAAAAGCCCCAAAACCAAACAAATGAAAAAACAGCAGATAAAAATACCTGGAAACAAGCTATTTTCTCTCCTTGGCAGCTTGGCAGTGTGGGATAGTTTTTAATCTCTGTTGGAACGTTTTAGTAGAATTACCTTATCGCAAATGGCAGCTGTCACTGTACCTAAGCCTACACTCGATGCATTGTGTTTTCTGCTTTCTCATTCATGCTGTTTTTCTCATTATACAATCCCCAGAGGGTTGTAAGTGTAGGAAACAATGTAACAGAACACAACACAACATACAGAACATAAGAAATAAAAAAGATGAGTGGTAAAATAAAGGGTCATTTAACACTTCCAGAAGTTGTTCAATTGTTGTTAAACTGTGCTGTTTGGAAGTGGTTAATTGCAGTAACACAGCTACTGCAGCAGGGTTGGTTTGTGTCCTTTCTATGAAATGGCAATCTCCTCAACAGCCAGTAGGATTTTGATACTCTGATGACACTCATACCCAAATAGCAGCATGATTACACATAAAACAGACTAGGTCTTCTTTATTCTCCTTCCTTTTTGTTTCCATTTCTGTATGTTGTAGTCTACTCAGACTTTTGGGACTTAAATTGATTTTCCCTACAGCTTTCTCTGTAACCTGTCATTGTTCAAATCGTGATAAACTTTGCTCCTATCACCAGTAGAAAAAGAAAAGATAGAGAGTTCTCATGGTTTTATATGCCCTCAATCTCTAACATAAGTAATGTCCTTGACGTGCTGCACAACAGTATGTACAATATAAGGGGAAATCCTATGAATCTCTAGATCTCCAAGGAGAGACAATCAGATATTTGGGGTTGGGCTTGATGGTGGTGTGTTTGTGTTTATAGAACATCCAATATAATGTGACATGAACAGATGAGAATTATATACGCAGGGGGAAAAAATGTCAGCAGTAACATTGCTCCTGTTACTTACAAGGAGACGTAATCTATAGTGTTCTGGAAATCAAACTTAGAGTGGATAGAATGGAGTTTCACTTCATTAGTGTCCTTGAGAACAGTTGAAATAGTAACATCTGCAAGATGTTCAGAAATTCCGGTGGCATCTAATATCCAAGCATTGATATAGCTTCCTTCACAGAGGTTGTATCCAGTAAATGGGTAGGAAAAACCATAAAAGCAAAGTCTTTCTGTATTTCCTCAGACCTTGCATTTTTTTCTGTCTGGATAGAAATTGTAATGGCATTGTATCACTGCCACATGACAGTTTGGATAGTTGTCTTTTATTTGTCCTGGTTCAATGAATAATGCCCAATAAAATGTACTTTTTGTTTGTTTCTTTGAGGTTGGTATTGTGTTTTCTACCCATCCTGAAGTTTCATAAATATTCCTCTTGCAGCACCTAATGTTAGCTAGACCGGTACTGGCTTTATGGAAAAAGTACCCCTTTGGATGCACAGATAAAGATACCAGAAAGAAGCTCATATGCAAACTGACTTGCAGTCTTTTGGCAGGTGTAACACACCATCAAAATAAATTGATTCGTAAGAATATTAGATTGAAACCAAGCAAGTGAGAGATTAACATGAGAAGCAAAAAAAGTTTCAGGAAAGTGATGGTTTATTTTGGTTAAAGAAGAATTAATGTCTAAGAAATGTTTCTGCACACAGATGCTGTTCTCTCATATAGCAACATATATGTATCAGACACGTGTCAGCTTAGAGAATGCCTTCCTTGTAGCTGGATTCTTGCCTGATGCAAGCTATAAATCCTGCTGTTCCTAGCTACACAAACCAAAGCCATTCTGGACTTAAGCATGAAGTGTCCAAGAACCTATTTCTGGTACAAAATACCCAGCCATGCTATAACACCTAATGCTCTAGAATGAAGAATATGATCAGTAAAACTGTCATTTAAGAAATGGGGTTTTTTTTGTTTTACACATTACTATGTTTTTATCACAACTATGAAGCCAGTGTAGAAGAGGAGTTGAGGAAGAAGTATAAATGTAAGTGCTATTTCTCTGGCCTGATTTCAAAGATGTGAACATACATAAAGTCATAAATAATTAAAAAATAAATACATTTATAAGACACCACTATACAAACAGAAAAGAAATGCCAGCTATTTCAATACAGAGTCCTTTAGCAGGCAGATAGTGAATATTAGTAAGAGACATTTATAAGAAGTACAAATATGTATCCATGTAAAAGAAAATGTAACCACAACAAATTTCCTTCCGATCTCAGGACTGCCTTAAAAAATGATGTTTTCATAGGATCATTCTTAAAATTTCAACAAGGTCCCAGTTGTTGGCTGTAAAATAGCTCAAGTACCATAAATATCTGACAATTTTTTATCATAGATTATTACCTTAATATTTTTACTTCTGCCTTTTATAGTTCTATTTGGAAGCCTGTCCAATGTAGAACATTAAACCATACCGATAATTTAGAAGCGCAGGTGCACTGTCGAGCTGCAGTAGTGAAGTCACTCTTCACTACAGCAAATGGCTCACACATAAACAACGCAGCTCAGACTTGGAAAAAACCAGCATCCTGAGTGACCTAATAAAATTCCTTATGGTAAAAAC
Source organism: Phoeniculus purpureus (assembly GCA_028565055.1). NCBI lineage: Eukaryota > Metazoa > Chordata > Aves > Bucerotiformes > Phoeniculidae > Phoeniculus > Phoeniculus purpureus. Next base: position 113,179,269 of record JAOXOE010000001.1, read on the forward strand.
CTGATGTCAAGTCATCCTTCTGATAAACTCATGACCAAAAATTTATTAGAGATAATTACATAGAAGTTGCAGTCGTCAGATACATACGTCAGGTGTAACAGGAGCAATGTTACTGCTGACATTTTTTCCCCCTGCATATATAAATGACATGCATTTCCAGGATCCTTTTCCCTATAAGAATTTCATTTCCCTTCAAAGAATTTTAGGTTGTGGTGTTTTTTCAGGAAATTTCAAAACTCTGCCTATAATTAGTTACTATTTCTGAAAGCTTTAGAGATAAAGAGCTTTATAAATGCTAAGTATTGTTATTTTTTTGACAAAGGTTTTCTGTTATAATGAGGAAGGCCATAGCTCATCATCGTGGCTGATTACAGAAGTAACAAGAGCAGATTGCCCGTAACTGATGTATACCCTTCTTTCCCATTTTGAAAATTATATTGCTCACAGCTTGAGTCCTTAGGGGCTAGCATTATAATGGGGTTTAGTGTGTCTGAAAGAGAATATCAACTAAATCGGGTTGCTCTGAAGAATTTTGCTCCAGTTTATTATTGAGACAAGAAAAGGGAACTTTGAAACACCAACCAAATCTCCATAAACTGCTGCACATACCTAAAATTGTAATGGCTAGAAAAAATATTGGGGGGGTGGAGGAGATGTTCTCTTTTTTTGTTGTGTTTTTTCAAAACTATTTGTTGTTTTGATGGAGTTTTTCTTTGTTATTTATTATTAATCCCTTGTGAGGTACAGTGAGAGATTGAACTAAGTTTCCTATTTCAGCCTGTCTGCATCTGCTGTTTGGATTAATATGGGATTAGTTTCCACTGATTTTCTTCTGGTATCATATTCTAGCATGAAAGAAAACAGTTTATTCCATCCATGTTCTCACAAATCAGATATTATTTTGCACAGATAGTGATGAAAGAAACAGCAGGAAAAGAGGAGAAAGGGAGAAAATCTCATCTGGTTTAGAAATTCCAAAGTGGATCTGGAAAGGTTTTACTGAAAATGACTGCTTTATCTCCAGTTTATCTCCTCTGAACTTACTTAGATAACCTGACCACTTCGGCTGCTGTGAAAATGAAAGTTCATTACACATGGCACCTGCTTCCCTTTAGCTATTATTTACTAGACATGATTACATGAGCATGACTTCTTGAAGATAAACTGCAAATATAAAGTGAAGGAACAAACTCTGAGCAAGTTTTTTGTAATTATGTGAGGGAAAAATACAGTGGACTCTATACGATGCAATATGAATCAAGCAGAAGTCATTTATTTGCTCTTAAGCTTGCCCTTATATGCAATCTTTTTCCCCCTACATGTGATCACGTAAGCTATAATAGGTAGTGCTATTTTGTTCACGAGACAATGATGCCTCCAGCTGACTCCCCGATTGGTCCTGCCTCTGGTCTGGTTACTTTCCCCATATCTGGGTTTGAGGCCCCTTGTTTTCTCATTCCAATGTCACCACTTGCTTTTCTTCCTCCCTGCAGGCAGTCAAGGTCAGGTTGGTCCCTCTGGCCCGCAAGGCCTCCTGCTACTTAGGGCTAGTCTGAGATACGTCCATTCTCCTGCAAATGCATCTCCACAATTATGAGATCAGCTTTAACTTTTGGAAACCTGTAAATAAATCTATTACTTCTCCATAGTAGTTCTGTTTTCAGCAGTGGCATTACAAGAGAACTGGGGCTGCTTAGTCTGAAGAAAAGCAGGCTGAGGGGAGACCTTGCTGCTGTCTTCGACTGGCTGAAAGGAGGTTTTAGAGAGGTGGGAGTTGATCTGTTCTCACAAGTAGCAAGTGATAGGACAAGAGAAAAATGGCATCAAGTTGCACTAGGGGAAGTTCAGGTCAGGCACTATGAAAATCTCCTTCATTGAAAGGGTCATCAGAGACGGTTGAATCGCCATCCCTGGATGTGTTCAAAAGTCATGTAGAAATGGAGCTTAGGAACAGAGTTTAGGGCTCGGTAGAGTTAATGGTCTTTTCCAACCTAAATGATTCTATGGTTCAATCATATAATTCTTACATGTTCACTTTCAAGACTGTTATCAATGTCTATTTTTAAATTGGATGCTAAATAATCAGTGTACAAAAAAACCCTAGTACTCACTCTGGAGAAAAAGCAGTAACAGCGTGCTTCTTGTAAGAGAAGATCGTAAAGCACTAATGCTTGAAGTTCTGTACTTAACTTTGATATTTTTGTTAATATTTTTGTAAGTTTTTATAAACTCTCACCACCAGCTGTGAACTTACTCTTAAATAAGATTTCTTGAGTTATCAGAAGTTATTATTGAGTCATTGTTGCCTCACTACCACTGTAAATACTGTTTTGTAGCTTCTGCAACTATCTCTTGGCATTTGAGGTTTCAGCCAAGTATATTTTTATTTATATTTCCAAGGAATGGAGAGAACTAATGTTCACCACCTGCAATTCTACGTTCAAAACTAACTGAAAATAAGTGACGTCACAATATAAGAGATTTTCGCTGTTTAGGGATGTCAGCTCTGTAAGTCTGACATCTGCAGTGAAACTACTGGATGTACTCTAGTCAAAACTACACGAAATGACAATGCTACCCAAGATTTCATGATCATCTACCTTCTGGAACATCCCCAGCACTGTCAGCAAGAAAAAATTTCAAAGGGTCTTAAGCAAACTAAGTCAATATTATCTGTTAGTCGAGAAATCAGTGCTCTCACTTTTGGGAAAATTTTGGTTATTTTTTACTCCTATTATTGTGACATTGTGCCATTACTGATATAAGAAGAACAAGGAACATGCGCAAAAGTAAACCACATGCTGTCTCAACTAGCCAAAAAAATATATACCATATGGGAAATTATGAGACAAGCCATTGCAATGGATCAGCTGGTCATGGAACAAATGCTGAGGAAGCCTCAGGGCTTACGCGCTAAACCAGTGAGCACCCAGAAATAAGATTCCCACCTGCGAATATCTGCTTCTTGGTTCTACATATAGCACAGGCCTGGATTCAGGAGTGACTAGAAACAGTAAAAGAAATGTTTTCTTTACTAAAACTATGAGCTTTGGAAGACTGTCCAGCCAGGACCTTACCACGATTTGTGTGACAAAAGAAATTGAACGTATAATAAAACCACTTTCCCAGCTTGAGAGGTCTGAGTTACTGCCCTTTTGCAAAGCTGTGTAGCTTCTAATTTTCAGCTTACACTGGAAGCATTGGCTTCCAGAAGTTGTCTTGAGCAGTGACTGCAGCACCTCAGGAAGAAGTTCAGGATCTGCGATCCAGGGATGGAAGCCTGAGGTTATGCAGAGCAACTTCCACACAGTGTTCATGACTTAGTTTTAGCCACCTGGTGGACCACGCAGGCTTTGCTTTTCCTTAGTCCTTGTAAACAAAACAGACTTGATCTCTGATTTTGCACCCGTCGCAGGGAAGACGAGGATTAAGCTGGTATAAATCTAATCAGCACAAAACCACGTACTTACCCTTTCCAGGCTGTCCCTGTTGAATCCACCTCTGTATAGGCTTTCCCAAGAACTACACTTTAAAAGATGCTAGTTTTGCAGAGTGTAGAAATCTAGTTTATTTCTGCACTGGCGTGTACAGTAACCTGCTATAGACTGCCCTCTGCCCCTGAAAAAGCTTAGACATCCAACTGTGAAAATTTGCAACAGAAATTTGCACAAATACAACATTTGAAAACTGGAATGGTAGTGCATATTTCTGACATATAAGAACCATGATGAAGAGAACAGTACATGCCTCATATAACTGAAAATTGAAAGATGTTGTACGTATTATTAGGGATACTCAGACATATCCCTAATACTGAAACTCAGACGTATCCCTAATACTCAACTTTCCTGCTGCACAATTCCCACTCTTTAGATAAGTCAGCATCTTCAAATGACTTAAAATATTATTTCCTTCCTTTTATTGCAGCATCTGCATGAACAAATAACCACACTAATTTCCCAGTAGGATTTCTAGTAAGACAACAGTTTCTCAGCCACAAAAAGGCAACGAAATATTTAGGGTTTTTTTTACTTTAAATGTTTCACAATAACGTATGACAACGTACATATTTTTACTCATTTTTATTGCACTATTTAAGAGGTTGGTTTTGTCATTCTGTTTGGTTTTGTTTTTTTCAAAGGGGAAGGATTATCTGGAAATTAGAATGATCTTATGTATGCTTATAAAGAAGAAATGTAAGATAAGACCCCCTTACAATCACTTCCTTGTAAATAATCTTAATATCTGCATTGAGATTACAGGCATTCACTGTATTTCAGGCTTCGGATATTTGAAAGATAAGCAGCAGAACAATAAGAATTACTGATATTGCAGATAAAACCAGCGTTCTAGCATCTATATCACATGTAAATCAGAAAAGAGTCTTTTGAGCAAGGAATAGGAAGGATTTATCAGTAATGAAGAAGGGTCTGGAAGAGGAGAGGCATTTCCACTGCAGCCTGCCTGCACTCATAATGGGAAAATGTAGGAGGATGTATTCTACCAGGAGTTCCCCATGTGTTGATGTGGAAGTCAGTTGAAGTATAGGAAAGGGAGAAATTTTGCTTATTAAACTTAATTTACGAATAACCTTGAATCCCTGAGTGACCTAGGATGTGCTGGTGGCATATAATGCATCTGCATCCTTGTGAGCACTTGGAGGTAGAGGCATTACTGTGTTACTGATTTATCTTCTCACTAGCTGACAGCACCTAATGACAGCGTGATTGTTGCCACTCAAAACATAACCAGGCTGCATCTAATCAGAAACTCCTGATTATGTAGTCAGAAAGGATCAAGTTTTCATGTGTGTGTTTTCCATGGCTCATTTCTGCTTTAAAGCTCATAAATCAAAAATGATTCTTAAAAATGGGAACACACTGTGAGTTCAAATTACCCTGAAATAGAATTGAAAACTTCAGGCTCACATCTTCTCAATATCAAAAAAAGTCTTTCACTTTCTTGCACTATGCTTTCTTAAAACTGTTTGGCTATTCCTTTCTGAGAAAGGCAGTGCCATGCACATGTATCACTCACACAGGGTTTTTTCCTATAACTTCTCAGGCCTTGATATAGTAGGCTTCTTATTGTTCTCACCCTGATTGCAATTTGTAGACCTGAATGCTTTTTAGATATTCCCCAAATCTCACTGCAATTTCATTCTCTTTTCCCCTTTTCTTTTATCTTCACATTTAAATGTATTTCACTCTTATCCTCAATCTGCCGTTCAGAATATGTCAACCTGAGGAGTGCTAGACTGTAGCAGTAACTGACAGTATTTTTAAAAATCAGTCTAGACTGTATGCAGCAGGTCTCAGGGAAAACTGCTTCCCTATGATATATGGCATTTTAACATATTATTCTAAATTACTTCCATCAAGCAGCGAAATGGGATTCCGTTCACGAGCATGTGAACAAGCTGAAGAATTTCCTTTGACAACATGCTCCTTATGAAATCAAGCTTGTAAAACATCACATCAGATTTAATATCTAATGTATCAACTTATTCCTCCTCCTTTTTAGTTCTAAAGAATTAATGTTGAGGGGATATTTTCCCCAAGTTGACATAAATATTAGAAATACAGAAGAAAATACGAGCTATTATTCCTACGAGAAATGTTTCTAAAAGACAGTGCAGCACTTAGAAATAATCAGAGTGCAGAAACGGAGAAGAGAAGGTAATGACAGATTCATTAAACAGCTGTTTGTGTCTGTCTTGAAAGGAAAAGCAGACTTTACAGCTACATAGACATAGAAATAAGTCCTAACAGAGCAGAAAGTACGAAATGCCTTACTGCAAAACCAGGAGTTGTTGTGTATTCTAAAATGAGCCTACACTCTGCAAAGTGACACCAAAATAACAGCATTCAGGATTCTGGATTTTTTCTCTATTTGATTGCTTAATTGTCTCCCAGCCTAGGAAAACGTAATTTATAAAATCAAATGAACCGCTGGCTTGATCTTGCTTGCAAGAAGGGATGTGCACCAGCCTGGTCTGGGCTGTGCGGTGTTCAGATGATGAGTCTTTTCACGTGTTGCTGTTGACGGTTGCTGTATGGAGTGTTGCGAAGTATATGGGAACTGGCAATGTTGAATCTCTCTGTGGAGCTTAATGAAAAATGTCAAAAAGGTCTTCTCACTTGCCTTAGCCCACTGAGCACTATATTTGATATATTATTATATATATCATACATTTATATAATACATCTTGTATACTGTAATATCTTCTATGTACATATAACTTAATTATTTATACTAAATATGACTGTAAGAAGACCTGAGTTTCCTGCTCCAGAGCACCTCAGCACTGCTACCTTCCCAGGAGGGACATCTTTATACCCAGTGAAGAAGCTGAGGGTCCTTGAACATTGTCACCTACAATACAGTTTAGTGCCCAGTGAAGAGCAAGTCCCTGAGGAAATTTCTTATATCCATACTAATGAACTTTTTGTATTGGTACTTGATCCAACCTGAGAATCTATATCCTGCTTATTTAAGGGCCTTCACCTAAAAATGACTGATGTCACACTCTTCTGCTGCTCTCCAGCCCCCATAAAGGCTTTCTGATATAAACACTCCATTCACTGTTCCAGTTGTTATATTCCTCTTGCCTTTCTCTGTATTGCCTCTTCAGTTACACCAAATGGCCGTTCTGCAATTACATTTTAAATTTGGGTTCTGGCTAAGTCAATATGAAAAATAGAAAAATTAGGAAGGTTTTCATGACTCTTCCTTCTGCTTCTTAACAGTTGTTAACGTGACCATGGATTTTCATTATTCACCATCAGCTCACAAGTAAGTGACCTCCAGGTTGCCTCTTTTGCTCTGCCGTGAAATCATAATGTAACTGTTGAGTCCTGTCAACAGTGCACAGAAGATGAACATTCCCTCCCTCCTTTTGCCTTAGATATATTCATCTTAACCATGAGCTGAGCAAACTAAAACACAAGTTGCACTGAAAATGCTTCTGGCTGGCTATGTAATCCCTTTCGCATTCTTTGTTTGATCTTACTCGCATTGTTTTTCTCACATTCCTGGAAAACAATCAGTTTTTATAGGAACACCTTACTTGGGATAATAAAGTGAAAATTACAGAGATGTTTTAGTAGTTTTGATCAATATTTTAAGTTAAAAATAAAGACTTTCCAAACTCTGCAGTCTGAGGACAATGTCAGACAGATATTACTTTGGTTTGATATTTTATTCCAGGTCTGTGCTCTTCACTGTCACTGAAAATCTAAATGTTCACAGAAATCTATGCTGGAATTCTTTCATTCTCCAGCTGTACGTCCCTTTTTCCAATTTGCTGCTACAAATTTGTCAAATTTATTTTCCTGTTTTGTACTTCAGTGTCTGAGTGTCTTCAGCCACTGATCGCACAAGAGAGAAACACAAAGCTAAAGGGCCATATGTGTCCCACAAGAGCAAATGTACAATCGTTAAGTTAATCTGTCACAGTACTACAGTAAAATTTGCTCCAAACTAAATTCTTCAGAGCAAAATGAGAACTATTACAATGCTAGTGGGTGAATTGAAATAATAACTGGCCTAACACATATCATCACTATAACAGGTAGTGTCTAACCAGTATTTCAGGCACATTATGGTGTATCACAGAATTACAGAACATTAGGGATTGGAAGGGACCTCAAAAGAACATCTAGTCCAATACCCCTGCCACAGCAGGATCACCTAGATCATGTCAGCCACACAGGAACATATCCAGGCATGTTTTAAATGTCTCCAGAGAAGGAGACTCCACAACTCCCCTGGGCAGCCCATTCCAGTGCTGTCACCCTGTGAAGAAGTTCCTTCTGGTATTTATGTGGAACTACCTATGTTCCATCTTACACCCATTGCTCCTTGTCCTATCACTAGATGACACTGAGCAGAGCCTGGCTCCACCCTCCATCCACCCTTCACATATTTATCAACATTAATGAGGTCTCCCTTCAGTCTCCATTTCTCCAAGCAAAAGACGGTCAGCTCCCCAAGACTTTCCTCATAAGGAAGGTGTTCTACTCCCTCCATCATACTCTTTGCTCTGCTCTGGACTTTCTCCAGAAGTTCTGTGTCCTTCTTGATCTAAGGAGCCCAGAACTGAACACAATACTCCTGATGTGGTCTCACTATGGCATAGGAAAGAAGAACCTCTATTGATCTGCTAACCAACCTCCTTCTGATCCACCCCAGATCTACCCACAAAAGCACACTGCTGGCTCACAGTCATCCTGCTGTCCATCAGGACCCCCAGGTCCCTTTCTCCTATACTGCTCTCCAACAGGTCAGTCCCCAACCTATACTGGCACCTTGGGTTGATCTTGCCCAGATGCAACACTCTACACTTACCCTTGTTACCCTAAATAAATACAGTGTAAATTATGTACAGAAAGGTCATGTCTGTATTTTGGTAAACAAAAGACAAATACACAGATGGTGAGATGTTAATGTACATAATAGGTCCAGAACTAGTATGGTGTTTCTTCATCCGCTTGATGCTGTGGCAGCATCCTAAAGGTAATCAGTGATGACAGTTAAATGGCAAAACTTTACTCAGGTAAGGGTAGAAAGACTTCCTTTCATTAAATGCGGTCTAGAGTTTTATCTACTATGAATTTTGACATTTTTGCTGTATATTAAGCTATTCCAGTCTCTTAACTGTGCTAGCTCCTTATGTATCTGAGCTATCCTATGCACCTCTGGGGATGCATTAAGAAGAATGAGGCCAGTAGGTCAAGGGAGGTTCTCCTCTCATTTTACTCTGCTCTGTCAAGAGCATATCTGAAATACTGCATCCAGTTCTGGGCTTCCCATTTCAAGAGGATAAGATAATCAGGGAGCTGGACCATCTTTGTTGTGAGAAGAAGCTGAGAGAGCCTGAAGTGTTTAGCTCAGAGAGGAGAAGACTGAGGGGAGAACTGATCTATGCTTACAAATATATCAAAGGTGAGAGTCAAGAGGTTGGATACAGACTTTTCTTGATGGCATCCAGCAATAGGTTGGGGGTCAATGGGCACAAATGGACTATAAGAGATTTGGTTTGAACAGAAGGAAAAGTTTTTTACAGTGAGGGTAATAAAGTCCTGGCACAGGCTTCCCAGAGTCTTGTGGAGTCGCTTTATCTAGCAATGTTCAAAACCTACCTGGATGTGTTCTAGGAGATCCTGCACTGGCAGGACGGTTGGACTAGGTGATCTCAAGGGGTCCCATGTCTACCGTTCTATGATCCTACGTGAATGTGGAAGAGGAGGAACTAAAGAAAAGAAAATTTTTTCTTCTTAAACTTTTTAATTTCTAAGTAGCATGTAGGAAAGATCTAGTTCATTAGGTACATTTATTAGAGCTGGGGCAAACAATCAAACAAAAAAGAAATATATTGTTTTTCTTGCAGGCAGGGAAAAAAACACTCTGTCCAGGCTCTGTGTACACATCCACATCTTTGAATCCTTTGTTTGGTCTTGACTTGGTCCAAAGCAGTGTATCATTTCAATAAAATGCTGAATTACTAAGAATCAAGAAAAGAGGTCAGGCTCATTACCAGATAGCCAGATAGATAACCAAGGAGAGTCACTTTAGGGTCTTTTAAAGTCCTTTTTATATTAATCTTTATTCCTCCTTTCCCTTAAGATAGTCAAAGACAGGAATAATTCTCTTGGAAATAGCAGAGTTAAAAACTATTTAAGATCATGAACAACGCTGGGAAAATAAAATGCATTTGAAGTTCAGGCATGTTTGTTTCTCAGCTTTCCACTTTTTTTCTATCATAACTGAGAAATCGAGCTCCAAAGCTCTGAGCCAGATTTCCATTTCCAATGTGTTTTAGATACTCAGAAAGTATATGTGCACTGGGAGTAGTTTTCAAACCCATGATTAGTTTTCAAAAAATGCAATGCAAAAAGAAAACAGATGTTAGCTGTTGTGAGGGCAAAGAGATTGGTGGAGAACAGAAACTGGAACATCGATGCCTTTAACTGGAAATGGCTATACCACAGCCAGAGAGGAAAGCCATCTTAAAAATGTAATGCATAGCTCCAGAGCAACATTTGGTCTGTACTTCTATGGTGGGATGGAAACTGGCAATTTGTAAGCCCTCAGAAGCAGAGAGCATCTCTATTTCTGGGATGTTCTGCATATCCTGGACGTAGTAAATAATGTCTTGAAATGTCAGCTTTGTACCTCAGTCACTTTGCAGTTGCCAGCATTTGCCTTTGGACTGTCAAGGACAACACAGAATTAGCACAGAAATACCAACTTATCTTGCAATATATTTGTCATGCATATTTCCCTTTAGGGGAAAAGCTGCATTAGTGATTATAGGTTCCTTTAAAGCAGGTATCGCCTCCTCCCTGAATCCAGTAATCACAGTTTAATGACATTAGAACAGTCATTTGTAGCTGAGATGTCTCGCGCACCAGATTTTATCTCCCTGTCTCTGCAGACAGAAATTTAACACCAGCCATTCTTTATGAGGCAGTTTGTGTGCTGGGTTCCCCTCCTCCCACACCTCCACTTTTGCATCTTCCTCCTTACTGTTCCTTCAGCGATGAGCGATGCAGTGATTGATGTGATGGGATGAGCTGAGATACTGTAAATCAGGATAAAATCTCTGCGATTTGGGGCAGCGGAGCGAGGTGCATTGCAAACTAGCCAAGCAAGGTTTTCTTTTTGCTGCATCATCACAGAGACAAGTGACAGTGTAAATTAGATAGGGAAGCATAAGGAAAATAAATGTGGTTGGGGCTTAGGGTTTGTTTGGGTTTTCTTCTTTTTTTCCACACTAACCAAGATCTAACATTATTTGGGAGGAAGACAAGGCATTTAATTAAAGTAATGTTATGTCCTATTCACTCTAGGAATGAAGTATTTGAATTAGTAAGATATGCTTAAAGCTAAGCAGAGCCTTCAGTCAGCCTGGATTTTGCTCCTAAGAATCGAGGCACAGACTATGAAAGGAATCCCTTCCTTTAAGCTGACAAACTATAACTGCATGGCAATAATCTTTGTCATGAAATATTTTTCTCTATTCTGTTTTAATTATGCAGGAAAAGCTATGCTATGCATAGCGTGTTTGAGTTGCCCCTGAACCATTGTTAACAATACTGAAGTATTTAGGCATCTGTACATCACTTTGAGATCTGTGGCTCAAACCATTGCAATGATTGTCTTTCCAGCTCCAGACTAGGTAATAGAGGGCTATGACGAGTATGTGTTACCCATTTCAGATCAAAAAATGACTGTGGTGCTTAAAATAGCGTAACGCGCATACCTTCAGAACAAGCGCCATCCCTGCAATAAGCAGCTGCACAAGCAGTCCACAGAGGCTGCATGAAGAACGGTATTTCTGATCATTTATGCTTGCAGTCATGCTCATTCTGCCTCGAGTGAGCCGTTTCAGTGCTGCAGGGCTGCGACTCATTTTCTACAACATGTAGAAAATAACCTAACATTAAAGCTTGCGTTAGCTGTATGAGAAAACCCCGTATTTCTGTAGGAAATGGCAAAGTTGATTGTACCCTTCTCAGACTATGTCAGTCAAAAAATTAGATGCAACGTAGACAGTTTTAATGAAAAAATGTATGTTCTTTCCTGATTTCTGCATAAAGTGCTGTAGGTGATGGCTTCTGTATCATGCTCTGCAGTGCAGGAAGCAGTTGATTTTCACTGTGAAACAACATTTTATCCTCTTTGGTGCTTTGAAGTGTGGACAGAGTATCCAGTTAACAGTGTGAATTGGGTAAGATTGCAAATGGGAAAATTCCTCAGCCTCATAGTTAGTGAGATTTGGATAAACATGTAGTCCAATGGGTTGTGAATGAACCAATACTTTTCATTATTGCCACAATGTCCTGAAACTTAAAAGTAGTAACATGATGTAAGGCACAAATAAAAATACCTAAAGAAGCAGTTATTCCAATGGTATCATTCCTGATTGCATGTGGTTGCCGTTAGTCTGACAATGAAGTGCCAAAGAATTATTTTTTCTGCTTTAGTTTGTAAAGTCAAAAGAATTTCATTCAGGAGATAAAAAGAAGAATTACTTAATCATTTTAAGTATGAACCAACATCCCAATAAAATGCCAAATGCATAAACTGAAGCCTGTTCCACACTTTAGGTTGGTGTCACATAGTATCCAGCTGGTCACCTCTTTTTATCAGTGTGAATTTGCTTGCAGTGATTTGATATTTAAAATTTCCTATTATCTAATTTTTTGGTTTGCTGTTGCAAAATGCCGGGTGTGTTGTAAAAAACGTGGGGTTTGTGTCTTTTCCTCCAGATACACACAAATACACACACTCTGCATCATCCCACTCTTATTGACCATTTCAGATTCACAATATACATTAGTCCATGCCTGACACGCTGATTTATGCTGTTGCAAGCTGGTTACCTGTGCCTTTCTAACCACAGAGATCTTAATTCTAGTGGGGACCTGAAGTTGTCCTGGGAGAATTAAACAAGTGATAAGGTGATGGGAAGAGCACATAGAAAGTAGTTAAGGTGCAACGGAAAAGAAAGCTGAGGGGAGAATTTACCACTGTCTACAGTTACCTAAAAGGAGGCTGTAGAGAGGCAGATGTTGGTCACTTCTCACACCTTCACTGGAAGGGTCATAAAGCATTCAAACATATTGCCTGCACAGGAGGCTGAATTGCCATCCCTGGATATATTTATGTCATATAGAAATGTAGCTTAGGGACATGGTTGAGTAGTAGGCTTAGTAGAGTTAGGTTAATGGTTGGACTTGACGATAGTCCTTTCACAGAATTCTAGAGGTAGTTTTCATGTTTCTGTCAAGTTGTTTCCTTCCCCTGCCTTTTGGAGGAAATATTGCACCAGTTTCTGCTGTCCCACCCGTGTCCATCCCCAGACAGGTTCCAGTGCTGTTTGTCCAGCAGTCTGGAGACACAGAGTGAGCTGCATCAGACAGCTGGTGAGGCTGCAAAGTGATGCTGAGAGCAGCAACCATTGCTGCATAGCCCCAGATGGTTTGATTGCAACTTCCTGGTAATTTGTTTTGTGCATTTCCCTCACAAGTGCTTGCTTATCAATCTTCTTCATCAACAATTTACAATTAAATCACTCCTTAGTTCCCTCAACTGGAATATGATGGGGATAGTGCTTATACGTAATTGGGATTGTCTAAAATTTGATATTTTGACTGAAATTGTGCCTGATTTTTACTCTCGTTTTAGAAGTACTTCTCAGCTTTTGTTATATGCTGAGGTAACTGATTAAAGCAAATTGATTACACCATTAGTCAGCAGATACCTTACACTGCTACATTACTTAAGCAAGGGCACCTCTGCATGACTGCAAAACCTATTGTTTTCGTGTATGGACTCCAGGAGTTGCTCTCTCTTCTCTATGGTACACACCACTTTAATTCACAGAATCACAGAACATTAGGGATTGGAAGGGACCTCAAAGGATGATCTAGTCCAATCTTCCTGCCACACCAGGATCTCCCAGACCAAGTCACACAGGAACACATCCAGGCGGGTTTTAAACATCTCCAGAGAAGACAACTCCACAACCCCCCTGGGCAGCCTGTTCCAGTGCTCTGTTACCCTCACTGTGAAGAAGTTCCTTCTCATATTTGTATGGAACCTCACATGTTCCAGCCCTTTGTCTTATCACAAGATGACATTGAGAGGAACCTAGCTCCATCCTCCTGACACCAACCCCTCACATATTTATAAATATGAATGAGGTGGCCCCTCAGTCTCCTCTTCTCCAAACTAAAGAGACCCAGCTCCCTCAGCCTGTCTTCATAAGGGAGATGTTCCACTTCCTTCATCATCCTCGTTGCTCTACACTGGACTCCCTCCAGCAGCTTCGTGTCCTTCTGGAACTGAGGGGCTCGGAACTGGACACAATACTCCAGATGTGGTCTCACTCAGGAGACTACAATAGGATTGGATTTCTGAGAATTATCATTGCGTTAAGCCACATTTCTGCTACAGCTTTCAAGAAGTAAATAATCTATTAATCTAAAGATTCGGTAGAAAACCAGTATCTTCTCTTTGTTTATTTATTACTTTCAAAAAGAAAAATAAATTCTTATTATCCACTACACCATTACTGAAAAGTACATTGCAAATTGTTCCTCCAACTTTCCAGTGTAAAAAATGATAGTGAGAACAACTTCAAACAAATTTCTCATGAACACTCCAACTAGAAAACTGTAGAGCATTTGCTGGGGAAGTAGAAAGACTTGAGTGAAGGGAAGATGGGTTGTCAGAAGTACAAGAGGGGCTTAAAGGAGTGACCAAGAAATTGGAGATAAGTTTCAACTTATCTTACGTGCTCTCATTGTCTTGTTAACTGAAACTGCTAATATAAGAATGTGAAAGCCATCACTCTATTTGAGACCTCAGGGCTCAACAAGCCAAAATCCTATCTCTAGGAGACAGTAACAGTCATCTAGAGAGGCATATGAGAAACAGCATGTGGAGAGGAATTCTTATGTTTCTGGCTTCGGGCTAAAATAATCTAGAAATTTCCAAAACAAGCTCTTGTGTCCAAACTCTAATTTCCAAGACCTACATGAATTTCTCTGGTCTGTGTCTTAACTCAGTTAAGATTTTTGCCCTGTCATAATAGTTTAAAATTATAACTATATGATGCATTAATAATAATTTATTTTTTTTTTTGCTTTCTTTGAATCTGATGTCTGTGTCACTGGTACCACTCTGGTTTTCTTGTTAGAATGAAGAATTGAAATTCACCATCAGCTTATCCTTTCCCATATAATACTTGATTTTACTGATATTCACTAGCAGCTGGAATAATACCTTCTTTCTCTCACTGCTTTACACTGGCAGGACTCACTTTTTTCTTTAATTTAAAACCTCTCAAAGTTTAGGTTGTCCTTGTGTCTTGAAGAAAAGAAAGTGAAAATAACCACAGTTACTTAGTTGAGTCTAACAAGCACAAGTCCAATGTTTTCCAAGACAAAGTTATAATGAATACAATATTCTTTTTGAAAACAAATTTGTCATGTGATTGGGATTGAGAATATTCTATTGATGTGGGATTTTTCTCAACCCCCCCATCTTCTTTTCTTTTCAGTTTGGTGCGCTATGTAGCTAAATGCGGAGTTGTTGCCTTTTTGTTGAAACCATCCCCATAACATAATTGCAGAAAATACAGGATGATGATTTGTGGAAATGTGCTTTAAATTTGCACCACTAATTAGCTAAAACAGAAACTATAGCATCTATAGTGTGTGTGTGTAGTTTCGGGCATTTTGTGAACAGGGTGTCAGTGGATGATTAATACACGTAAGGACTTGTGCGCCAGCTTTTGGGATGTCTGCGTTGACTGATTTTAGAACATAGAATAATGATTATAGGAGAGAATACGTATTTATGTCATTATCAGCCTCATTTATGTCTTTGTCCAACACAGTCTACTGAGTCGAATAAATAAAAATATGTCCTAGAATTGCATGCACATTCCCAGATTTTACAGAAGGAAAGTAGAAAAATGGCAAACCCCTCCATAAAGAAGAGAAGGGTCCTAGTTATTGGAGACTCACTCCTGAAAGGGACTGAGGGCCCAATATGTAGAGCTGACCCTCACCACAGGGTTTGATCTTGTAAGACTGTGGAGGTTTTGTAGTCTTCTGCTGATGTTATATTTTTTCATTTAGAGAATGGATGCTCATAGCACAAGACATATTTTAATCTGAGACGTATGTCTATGTTTTCCTCTGACTGTGGTGCTAGGTAAACCCTCAGATTGCCTCTATTGGAAGTAGTTTGCCCTTGTTCCATTCCTGGATCTGTATTAGGAGTCCAGGAAGGACCAGTCACAAGTTAGGGTTTTATCTCAGGCTGCAGTGCAATAAGCAGTTGTAAGTCAAAGCACAAAGGCACAGACAAGGAGAAAGACCTCTCCTTGTACGCTATTCTGCACTGACACACCTATCTCTGCTGCAAAGCTTGCTTCTTCAAGTAAATGTACTGATTTCCACATCACCTTGTCACCCTATCTGTCCCCCTTGAAGTCTGCCTGGTCATCTGCTTCATCCTTTCATAATCCTACTCTGTGAACCCTCTTGGACTACAACTGCCCCTGTCTCACTTGCTCATACAGAGACTTACACAGTGGAGGCTTACAGTGTGATACTAGTTTATAGGTGCTAAGAGAATTATAATAAAAGTCAATGTAAAAAAATGTAACATCTTCAGTAAAACATTCATTTATATGGGTTAGCTTGATGCATGTCTAACACATCAGTTAAGCTTTTAAATATATATATATGAATAACTAGCCACAATAAGTAAGAAACTGGAGCTGAGAAGTCTTATCGTTATTAGGGTTTTTGTCCCCACTATCTTTCACCTGCACCTGGGATAAGAATAGATTTGCGTTGCAAATTCTAGGCAGTCGATCTCGCCTCAATGACAGTTTTGCTATAATTCTCTTAATTTCAAGCTCCTGCTTGAAAAGGTAACAGAAAATGGCATCCAGGCCATTTTTGCAGTCATCAGCAGCTGACTTAGTTGATTCATTTTCACAGATTTAAGTTACCGCATGCATAGTCAATCCCCTTGGAAAGAGTCTGTTTCCCCATGTCAAATGGCTTGTGCAGACACCAAATCCTGATTTTCAAATAAGCGTAAAACTAAGGTTTTTAAGGGTCTGTATCATCACTCCAGCCCAGTTCTCAGAAGAGGGTCATATGCCATTGACATAATCTTCAATTTGAGAGTTTTTACAGTTCTTGTTATACAATACATGTACGTACAAAGGCAAGATCAGGAAGAGTTCCTTTTTTTTGAAAATCATATGAATATCAGCTAAGGAAGGATAGCACCCAACAGGCTGATCTCTGATAAGTGATTAAACCACTAATTTGATCTAATAAATTACTGGCCAGTGTTCTTCACGTCACATCACACAATTTGTTCCTTGCTGGTTCTATCAGTATTAGTCAACAGGAATTTCCTCTCAAAAATCAACAAATACTGGTGTGTAAAACATTTACATTTTAAAGAATCTGTTGGGTCAACCTCATATCGATATAAATCTGTCGAGCTTGTTCAATTTCCCAAAATGGCAACCAAACATCATGAAACCAGTGTAATCCCTGAAAGAGCTGAGACAGTTTATTCTAGAGATGAGAAGACTGAAGGATATTCAGGATAACTATCTCCAAATATACAGAACAGATTTTCAAAGGGAAAAGGATTAAAACATTATTTTTTCCCTCTTCAAATACCGTAAGAAGAAAAGACTTCAACCGCATCAGTGTGTTCTGGGTGAAGCTTCTGAGAGAACTTTCTAACAGGAAAGCAAAACACAGGACCTTTATATCTTCCTCAGAGAAAAAAAAAGACCAAAATATAGACCAGAAATATTTTTTTGCAGCTTTCATGTAGATTGTTATGGAATAATTTCATAGAACCATAGAATCACAGAATTTTTAAAGTTGGAAAACACCTTTAGGATTATCAAGTACAACAATTATCATCAATCTATCAACACCACCACTTTGTGACATCCCTTCTTTCGCAGGGTTTTCTACTAAGCTCCGCTTTTCTGGTTTTTTCACAAGGACACATTTTCCATTACAAGTAATGGAACAGAACATTTTCCAGTACCAGTAAGGCTGAGAAATTTGGAATTAAATGTCTTTTGTAGAAGTATGTTTTTCTAAACTTTCTGCAGAGATGGTTTGTTGTGAGACGTAATCAGGAGAGAAACAAAAATTAGGGTTTTTCCCTGTGAACTAACAGCCTATTTACAGACGTCACAGCAGGTCTGCCTTTAGGTCTCCAGAAAACTGACCAGCGATGTGCTTCATGATGATTGCTTATTAAGTAGCTGTGTTTGTACCAAACAGTAAAGAAACACAGTCACAGTTTTGAAGTGCATTTTACTGCTGTTGCCTCACATAATTTTGTACATTTTCTGTTTATCTTTCTTGGTTGGGTTTTTTTGGCTAAAATTTGGATGTAAGAACTTAGAGAGAAAAGTGATAAGAAAATTGTTATCTGTAGGTAGCTGAATTTCTGATAAAACCAGGAATTTTCTTTCTAGAATTATGGCCCTGCTGTTTACAACAATGGTAAGCAATATTCTCATGCTCTTGTTATGTCCACACTGATGTTTGCTGACATTGTGCTGTTGGCAGATATTGTGCACAAGGGCAAGAAAACCTGACCCTAGTCATGAAAATGACAGGAACACATTTTGTCAATGTGCTCTGATTGTGTTCTGCACTTAAAGATCTCTGAAATATAATCTACTATTCTTTGTGAAATTTCAGGTTCTCAGGTGTGTGTAAATAAGGGTCATCTCACAAGACAGCCTGTTAAAAGTAAATTCACTTAAGTAGATTAATTTGCATTTTAAAGAAGGGTGTAGGAGGTTGTAATTAAAGAAGGGATTCTTAGTTAGATTTGTCATTTCTCATGATGTCTTACTCACTCCATAGAATTGTAGAATCACAGAATGGTTTAGATAGGAAGAGACTTTAAAGATCATCTAGTACCAACTACTTGCCATGAGCAGGGACATTTCCCACTAGACTGGGTTGCACCAAGTCTGATTTCTTCCTAACATATTTTTCTGAGTTACCAATCCCTACTTCCCTTTAACGTAATAAAAATCCAGAAGTATTTTCTTGGCCTCATAATTTTTCAGGTTAAAGTGTTTGTCTTTATACAGTAGCAAGTACACTGAAAAAAAATGAAATAGTTAAAATTGCTGTGACATTCTTAGCTTTATCTAACCCACAATGGGTTGGATAATATTTAGAAACAATTAGAGATTTAGCAACTATTTCAAATATTCAGAATGTTAAGTTGTGAACTATTATCAAAACATTCGTTACTTTGCTCTTAATAAGAGAGTACTTTGCTTTCTTCAGGACGTCATGCTTGGACTACATGAATTCTGTTGTATTTAACAAGGTTCAGTACATTTATTTTCTCTCAGGATGGTAAAATTTATACAATGTCATTTTTGGTTGTAATTATCTGCCATAATTTTGCTCAGTAATTTTTTATTGGAGTGTTTACTGAAAGTGGAAACATGAAATGTAATGTAAACATTTCTGAATTGAGATGTTAACATTTAAAAATTGCCTCATTTCTCCTTAACGCATTTCGATGTTTTTCTTGCCTAATTATCATTTTTTTCAATATTTATGTTAACATGACCTTTCTCTGACTGAATGGCTGTAACTGCTTCTCAAGTACTTATAGCATCATGATTTTTAAATTAAATTATGTTGTTGCAGAAGAAATTACCACAGAACAGCAGGGAAGGGGAGAAGTTTGTGTTAGTTCTAGAATACAAAAGTAGTAATAATGTTTATCGGTTTCGCCTTTCTAATCGATGCAACTATATCAGAGGAAGTATGACTTTGTGCCTTGTTCATTAATAGAAACATTCCAGTAGATTTAATGCTGGCCAAAATGACTAGCTGTGAAAGATCACTTAATATTGGAAACTGTTTATAACTTTTATTTATTATGCCTACGTCCTGCTCATAGAATTACTGTTACACCACAGATTCTGTTTACCCATGGAAAGAGATCACAGGAACATAGGCAGTGAGATTTGGCTCCATATCCTGAATTGTCAGGTCAATGTTATTCCACAGTCAAAGCCTCCTCTTTTGAAACCTGTGACATGTGCAGCATGTACGTGCAGTATAGGCAATAACAAGCACATGTAGAATTTTCTTGTGAATCCTGGAAGATGTTTAGTTTAAGTTTCTGAGTAAGTGTTGTTTGTTTAGAATTAAGAGTAAGCACTAGAATATCAGCTCGGTTTCAGAATGAAACCTTTTCTTGTAGACCAAGCCTCCCAAATGTTTTCTGCACTCAGAAAAGACAACAAATGTCCCCAGTCCTTCTACACCATATAGACTTGACAACGTGTGGGAACATGATGAGCTGAAGGACAGGAATGACTTACATGAAGGGAGGAAAAATGAAGTAAATAAGCCATTGGAAATATGACTAAATGAGATCTAGATCTTTATGGGTTTAATTTTTTTAATTTAAAGATGTGAACAAAATTGAGGAGAAAGTAGGACAGTAGGAAAACAATGAATGTAAAAAGATTGTTAAAAAAACAACAAAAAGAAACATATTCTAAACAACAGGAAAGGAAAAGTCGGGTAAACCTCACAGAACAAAGTGCAAGCCAAAATGATGCTGAACTTTCCTCAAGTTTTTTCTGTCCTGGAGGACTTGGCATTGGAACATGTTCTGCACTTTCACTTTCTGCAGTGTTTACTTGGACTGAGGATGAGGTTTTTTCACTGTGCACAAAATGGTTGACTTTCTTTTATGAGAAGTTAGTGAATAAAGAGAGAACCGTTTGCAAAGGTCCACACGTAAACAGAAGGGGCCAGTATCTTGAGGCAAGTTGCCGCAGATGAACGATTTGCCTTACTGGATACTCCAGAGTATCAGCATGAAAAATGGATAACACTGAGTGAACTTGTTTTGGCCAGCAGGTCTCTGGCTGACCTGTGTCAATAGCATTAATGCACCTTTTCCACCCTTCCTGCTCTTCAAGCTTGGACAGGTAAACAGTAAATAAACTTGGATCACGGAGAGGGTGCAAAGCAGCATGGTTCAGTTTGGTGCCCTACATGCTGGTAGGCGAGTAATTGGAGTTAAACAAGGCAGGGTCACTGTTTAGCTTTGGAAAAACAGTGTGATAAAAGAGGAAGGGAAAAACCAGAGAGAAAGAGATAATGCAATTATTTTTTTTATAGGAAAAGATGTCAAACTGTCATGTTAGTCTCTGCTGAGGCTCTGAGTGCTATCAGTTGCCAGGGTAACTGTTGTGCCAAGCCTCAGCACTTATGTATTTTTTCCATTGATAATTGCTAATGTGAACAAGTGCTGGCTTGCACTTTACACCTGCCTGGCTTGTAAGTCTACCTTAATTGGATGTGCCAAGATTGAGGAAAAAGTAATCTGCCCTTTCAAGACAAGTGACAAGTAGATGAAGTGTTGTTTAGTCTTTACTCTAACAATTTTGCTGACAGAATTACTATGAATTGCCTTCCCTCGGTGCACATATACTGCTTTTGTTTATGGTACTGAGAGTTTAAGCTTCAGGTTCAGTGTAGGCAATTACGGCTTAAAGTTTTTTGGGAATATCTTGGTGCTACCTGGTAAAACTCTTACCCTTACAACTCAGAATGTGTAATTTTCCATTCATACAGCAGAATGGTGTTTCAAACCGATGGGGAGAGAAAGAAGGGGGGAAAAAAAGATTTGCCATATATATATATATATGAATCTGGTTTTAAAATGATTATGTAAATGCTTCCAAAACAAAAACGCAGTGAATCAATAGGAGGTTTTTAAAAAATCTTGTGCTGGGCTTTGTTGCACAATCTCAGAAGCAATGTGAGACTTTGTACCCATCAGGTTTTGGTGTACTTTGTACAGTGTTTGGCACTTTTCAGACTGAAAGTAAACAACAGCATCTCAAAACTCTCTAAGAAGTAATTCTTCCTAAAAAAGCCAGGAACCAAGGGGTTCCTAATGACTTACTACTTTGCTCAGGATCATCACTTTCTTAATTAAAATATTCCATGAATATTTTGGGCTGTGCTACAAAATTCTATTAACAGAGTCTAACTTGATACTAAGCTAGACTGCCCCAGAAACTGTAGAATACTTATTATAGAGCCTTTCTGGTTCTTTTTTTTTCTAGTCATGAGGAGATTACAGGGTTTATATGCTCAGTTTTTATTTGCTTTTCAGAGTTGTGTCATACTTTGCCTGCTCCACTGCTGAGTGTATTCGCTGTGTATAACTCTGCATTGCTTTGATGTTGATTTCCCAGTGCACTTAAATGAAACGTCACGAAAACAATATGCCAGAGCGAATTAATACATGAATAATACATAATACTCATTTTAGCACCTTTCATCAGAAGACCTCAAAGAACTGCAAAATGTGTATCAGGGATATTGCCTTATAACCTTTTTATGAAGGAAGAAGCCAAGGTAGTGATGATGTGCTCCCAACCCTACAGCACAACATCAGTGAGGGCACAAATAAGAGAAAACCATCCTCCTTGACCAGAAAATTGTCCTAAAAGCTAGACAGCATCAGATGTATCAGTAACTCTGATTCTGTAACTTGTCTTCATTTTGATTAATAGCCAATGGTTCTCAGCAGGGCCAAAGAAGAAGAGGTTTGACGAAATGTCTGGAGAACAATCCTTATGAGGAACAGCTGAGAGAGTTGTTATTTATTCTCAAGAAAAGGAGGCTGTCTACAACTACCTGGTAAAGAAGTGGCTGTTGATCTCTTCTCACAAGAAACAAGCAATAAGGCAAAAGAAAATGGCCTCAGTTTGCACCAGAGGAAGTTTCAGTTAGGTATTAGGAAAAACTTCTTTATTGAAGGAGTGCTCAGCCACTGGAATCATAGAATCACAGAATCACAGAATCATAGAATGGTAGATGTTGGAAGTGACCTCTGGAGATCATCTAGTCCTACTGTCCTGCCAGAGCAAGATCCCTTAGAACAGATTACACAGGGACATATCCAGAGAGGTTTTAAACATCTACAGAAAAGGAGGAATCCCTCAACCTCTCTGGGAAGCCTGTGCCAGGACTCTGTTACTGTCACCATAAAAAAAATTTTCCTGATGTTTAATTTGAACCTCTTATGTTTCAGTTTATGCCCACTGTCCCTTGTCCTGTCTCTGGGCACCACTGAGAAGAGCCTGGTTCCATCCTCCCGACATTTCCTAGTAGATACTTATAAACATTTATGAAACATCCTTACATTCTCCTCGTCTCCAAGATAAACAGCCCCAGCTCTCCCAGCCTCTCCTCAAAAATAAGGTGCTGTAACCCCTGATCATCTAGGTGGCTCAGTGCCGGACTCTCTCTAGTAGCAACCTGTCCCTCTTGAACTGAGGAATGTAGAACTAGGCACAGATATGCCCTCAATAGGGCAGAGTAGAAAGGGAGGAGAACTTCCCTTGACCTACTGGCAACAGTCTTTACTGTGATGCCATTTGCCTTCTTGGCCCATGGTCAGGCTGTGGTCCACCACCATCCCTATGTCCTTTTCCCAGCAGGTCAGTCCCCAACCTGTACTGATACGTGGGGTTGTTCTTCCCCATATGCAGGATTCTACACTTGCTCTTGTTCAACATCATCAAGTTTCTCTCCTCCCAACTCTCCAGGTCATTCTGGATGGCAGCACAGCAGCAGTCTCTGACTTGTCAGCCACTCCTCCAAGATTTGTGTCATCAGCAAACTTGCTGAGGGTACACTTAGATGATCTTTTGAGGTCCCTTCCAACCTGCAACATTCTGTGATTATATGATTCTGTGTTTCCGTAGAGGTTTCACTATACATCCATTTGTTTCTATGGGACTGAACAAGGACTAAAAAGCTGTGAAGGTTAGGCTGGTCTGTACCACTCACCAAACTGCTTGGCAAGATAATGGCACTAGAAGTAAAATTAATGAAATCTAAAGCCTATTCTACTGCCCTCCATAAAGCACTATGATCATTACATAGTATTTCATGTCAAAAAACACAGTGGCATAAGAATGGTAGTTTTGTTAGGATATTCAGACTAAGAGCGTAAAGGATGGAAGCTGTTGTAACTGGATAGGAGAGCATGGGGCTTTCAACATCTAATTCAGAATTCTTTTAATCTGTGCTTTCAGTAATATTTATTTACTTTTCTGTTTCCCTCATGAGATAGACTCGTGGGGATAAATTCTCTCACATGCCTGGTCATGCTCTAATAGAGATGAGAAAATTTGGAAGTACACAGAGGTAAATGAGAATGGAGTTGATAAGCCCCAAACTGTATGGAAGCATTAGCTGGATAAGCATTTATTAGCAGCTGCTGCACACAGAAGTTTGTGATTTCATGCTATTGGTTAGTAATGCTGATCAAGGTTTAGGAAGTTTAGTAAATTATATAGTAGAGTTTTTCCTCATCACATTTGCCAACATCATCAGAAAGAAATTTCATTCACTTTTCAGTGGAAAAAAAATTGACCTAGATTTTTAGCTCCATCACTGAGATGCTTATAGAAGCATCTGTAATGCAGTTTATCCACTAATGATTGGGACTAACCTCAGCAGTGAGACTATAACGTAGTGAAGAACTGCAATGCAATAGCAAATGTTGATCTAACTAAGAAGAAAAAGAAATTGAAAAAGAACATTTACTAAACAATCAAATTAAACTATTTTAAAACCTGCATTATGGTAAAAATCATGTTGGATGCTCTAGAATAGCCTTTAATTTTGTCTATCAATAGTCTATCAATATGAAAACATTATAACAGAGAAAACTGAAAAATAGATGGGTTCTGACTTCAGCATACAGCTTTGCAAGGGAGAGCTGATGCCTGGAGATGTAAGAATGATTCCACTTCCCAAAGAGAGTTAGGAAAAAGAAATAGTTGGAAAGCAAACCTGGAAAATGTGCTTCTTACACAAATGGTGGTTGCCTAGGGATGGTGTTTGCTCTTAATACAGAATGAAAAAAAAAATGACATCTTGAATATTTTCCAGATTCTGCATGAACTATTTAAATTAATTTTCCCATATAGTCGAGGCTTATGGGGAAAGAACT
Source organism: Phoeniculus purpureus (assembly GCA_028565055.1). Lineage (NCBI taxonomy): Eukaryota > Metazoa > Chordata > Aves > Bucerotiformes > Phoeniculidae > Phoeniculus > Phoeniculus purpureus. The sequence goes on from JAOXOE010000001.1 coordinate 113,203,878, forward strand.
TGAAACAAGTTTTGAAGCAATTTGCGCTGCAGTACAAAGCAAACTTGTGAGTGTGTTTTGTTAGACACAGTGACTTACTGCATCAAAGGGCAGCTGATGAGAATGCAGGATTTTCCCACTTTTGACATGATAAGATAAATCACAGTCAGGAAGGTTCATCCACCAAGGTGGCAACCTGGGGCAAACACTCTCTGGTTGACATGCAATGCTGGAGCTTCTGTTTCGCACAAAGATCTTGTGGCAGTTTGTTTGTAAACTAATCATAGGATTCAATTATGATGAAAAAGTGAGATCCGGAAAACATGAAGAGAGATCAACAAATGAAAACTTTGTGTATACATTATGAAAAATGATTTTTCTCTTTCTCACAAGCATATGTGCAGGTACTGCAGAATGCTTTGAGAAAGCACTCTATGGCTTCTGATTTGAAAAATTCAGTATAAGGCAGAGCAACTGATATGTTTTCCTTATGTACAAAGGAAGTTAAAGACAGCATATAAGCAAATTTACTTCTTTATGCTCTACAAGAAGTTACCTGGAGGAGAGGAATGACCAACATTCAGTTTGTTTAGTCCAATCTCATCATGATTTCCCTAGGATGTGCTTATCACCACAGAAGAATAAGTACCAATGGCCAACAGCATCCTGGGGTGGATCAGAAGTGTGGTTAGCAGACTGAGATAGGTTCTTCTCCCCCTCTGTTCTGCCTTGGTGAGACCACATCTGGAGCGTTGTGTCCAGTTCTGGGCCCCTCAGTTCAAGGACACGGAGCTGCTGGAGAAAGTCCAGTGTAGAGCAACAAAGATGATAAAGAAGAACGCCTCCCTTATGAGGAAAAGCTGAGAGAGCTGGGTCTCTTTAGTTTGGAGAAGAGGAGACTGAGGGGTGACCTCATTAATGTTGATAAATATGTGAGGGGCGGGTTTCAGGAGGATGGAGCCAGGCTCTTCTCAATGTCATCTAATGATAGGACAAGGGGCAATGGGTGTAAGCTGGAACATA
>JAOXOE010000001.1:113219391-113237984 GCA_028565055.1 Phoeniculus purpureus
CAGTGAAGTGATCCTGCTGTGGCAGGGGGATTGGACTAGATGGTCTTTTGGGGTCCCTTCCAATCCCTAATGATTCTATGATTCTATGATTCTATGACAATGGGCTGTTAGTATTTGTAAACGTGATTTTACACTCTCTTGCTTTAATAGCTGGTTTTATAAGGCACCAGACCTGACAAGTACACATTGGAGAGGTTTATCTCAGAAGGGAAAAAGGGTTCTGGGGCAGGAATTGGCAGAGCTCATTCAGAGGGCTTTAAACTAGACTTGAAGTGGGGTGGGATCGTTGATGGATGTGCACCAGTGGAACAGAGCTCTGGTCTTGGTGAAAACCAGGCCAGTGTGTGAGCCCGCAGAGTGCTGTCGTGGTCAAGATGGCCAACAGTATTCTGAGGTGGATCAGAAGGGAGGTGGCCTGGTGAGACCACATCTGAAGTATTGTGTCCAGTTCTGGGCCCAGTACTGAGCCTTGGGGAACATCACTTGTGACTGGATGTCAGCTAGACTTAACTCCATTCACCACCACTCTTTGAGCCTGGCCATCCAGCCATTTTTTATCCAGGGCAGTGTGTGCTTATCCAAGCCTCGAGCCGTATGTTTCTGAAGTAGTATGCCGTGAGGTATAGCATCAAAGTCTTTGGTAAAGTCCAGATAGACAGTGTCTGCAGCCCTTGCCTCAACCACTATGCAGGTCATCTTGTTGTAGAAGATCAGATTGGTCTGGCAGGACTAAACTCATTCTGAATGGGCCTGATGACCAGATTGTCCTGTAAGTGCCTTGTGATGGCACTCATGATGGCTCCATAAGCTTTTCCAGATCCTCCTCCTAGTCCCTCTTGTAGAAGGGTGTCACATTTTCTAATCTTCAGTCTACTGGACCTCTCCAGTTAGCCAGGAGTTCTGGTATATGATGGAGTGGCTCTATGAGCACTTCTTCCCTCTCTCTCAGAACCCTTGGGTGGATCCCATCCAGCCACGTAAACTCATTCGCATCTAAGTGTCACGATAGGTCATTGATCACAACCTCTTGCATTATGGGGACTGCATTTTATTCTCCAGCCCTGTTTGTTCAGGTGGCTGGCCCAGGGAGAAAGTGGCGTTGCCAGCGAAGACCAAGGCAAAGTAGGCATTCAATAGCTTTGCCTTCTCCTTGTCCTTAGTCACCAAGTTATCTTCTAGACCTAGTGGAGGGTGGAGATTCTCCTTATATATCCTTTTACTGTTAATATAGTTATAAAAACATCTGTTATTTTCTTTGATGGTTTTGGCGTAGCTGAGCTCTGGCCTTTCTCATAGTCTCCCTATACTGGCAAGGGTACTAATATGTAGCTGATTTATCCTCTTCTGCTGAATCTCTCCCTTTGTGCCCGCTAATAATTTGAACAGTATTACCCTGTATTTGTGCACTGTTGGCAACACTTACAGGCTGCTAGTAACACAGTATAGGTATGATCACATTGTGATTAAAGTCATAAAAAAAGCTATTAAAGCCTGGTGGATTATTTAGAGTTAACTGCCAGCATGTGAGTCAGGAGGGATCACACTTCCTGAAAGTCACAAAAGGTTCCGGCGATGTCTTTGTGTTTCTGTAGACACAAGCCAAGATAAAAGATTTCCCATTAGACTGGCTAAATATCTAAAATATTAAATATGTGTGCTACATACTGTGTATTTTACTTATTTTGGAATTTGAAGTAGTTTAGTGATCCAGAGGAAAACATGTTTTTTACATTACAAGAAGCAGCTAATCTGGTAGATGCTTTAGGACTGCAGTTTATCACTTCATGCTATAGAAGACAATAAAAATAAGTAACAACAAAAAAAAGTGTAAATAAAGTGTTAAAAAATAAAGAATTTAAAGAATTGCTGGTGTGTCTGCCCTGGAAGGGGATGAAAGGATGGACCACATATGAGAGCCACAAGTCATTTAATGTAGCTTACAGAAGGCATCAGTTACTCTGACTGCAGATGCAGATTTAGAACAGTGTCTGTAAAGACGCTTTCAAAAAAAGCAGATGTTTTAAAGATGCTTTAAAAGCCCAGGCAGGGAGTATTTTTGGATATTTGAACTCAGTGTGCAAGAAAGCTGAGTGACAGAGGATGGGGAGTGCTACCCATTCCTACATGCATTTACACTAAAAGAATTTGACGTTTCTTATTTTGACTCTATTTCACTGTATCAGTGCTCCATCCATCAGAAGGCTTGCCGTTGAGACCATGAACGCTGAAAAAGAAGACAGTCAAAAAAGGATATCATACTTAACTAGAAGGAAAAATTCTTTACATTTCTCTTCTGTTCTCCTTCTTGATCATCCAACATAAGATTTTTAACAAACCAAAGTTAACCAATACAGCTCCAGCCTTATTAACACCTCTGAATTCACCTAATGCTTAATAAGTCAATCAGATTACCCACTGAAGTAAGAACACGCATACAAATCGCTCTTTGAATGTTCAAACTCCTTTGTGAAAATAGTTTTAAGATTTATTCTACTCATACACACATCAAACTGCATATTTAGGCTCTATAAGGAAAAATATATGTAACAATGTCAGGCCAGTGAAACATTTAGATAACAGCCGGTTGTTCTCACAGAATGGAGTGTTGGCCTCAGCAGCTTCTGCAAATGGCTATTGTCAATATGGATAACAAATGTATAAATGCCTCCAAGGATGGAACCTCAGCCTTCAGAAATTGATTCACCTAGAAAAATCTCTTTTCTTAACCTGATAGTTATTTAACTTAGGGTCCACTACTAATAAAGACAAATGACATCACAACAGTTGCTATACAGAAGCTTGACATGTGAGAGGCAAAGGGCCATCTGCTGTGATATTTTGCCAGTAGTTTGTTTTCTTATCAGACTCAGTATGCCAGTTCATCCTGACATTAACTTCACACCACATGACTTTTATGTGTCTCCTTTCTTAAGCACAGTTAAAACCACCACTTTCGGCACTATACATAGCAGACACCCTGAATATAAAACCACAAATCAGTCAATATTTTGATCGAGGAAAAATTATTATTCTCATTATTCAAAGAACACATCCATTTTTAAATGTTTAATCGTGATTTTTTTGAGGAAGGAGGGGTTTTTTGCTTTGTTGGTGTGTAGGTCAGAGAAGCAGTACAACAAAAATGCCTCTTAAATTCATGCCTCAGATCTAATACTGTCTTTCATAGAATAGCATTGAATAGATGAGTTACATCTAATAAATGAATGCTGCTCCCAGTGGTATGAAGAAATATTTCAAAAGATAAAATTATAATGGCTAAGCATAAAATCAAGGAAACATTCTCTAGCCACCTGGCTAAACTACTTAAACCACTGCCTCACTTGTTTCATGGGAAGCTAAATGTTCCTTGGTTCTATTAATACATAGATTTGACTCCAGCAAAAAAATCATTGTACCGTATATGTATGAAAAAAGCTCAGTGTTAAAGAAATGCCATTCTGGTTTTTGGATGTAAAAATATTCTGCGTTGGTACCCAGTTTTTCCATGTGGAAAAAAATTCTCAGAATTTTACAGAAGATGCATGTAAAACAGTCTGAGGTTTAAAACACCTGACACCCATGTATCTTTCCTACAAATATGTTCTGTTGAAAGTGTTTGACTGCATGTTGACAGACCCGTATCTTAAAGAGTTTCTGTATTAAAATCGTGGTCTTCTTTTACAGTTAACATGCCATAAACATTTCTTGGAGATAACCCAAGAAAAAAAGCAAAACTAAATTAGGTCACATAATCATTGATTATTTACAGCTGTACCAATTCAATCTTGTTATACAAGAGGAGTAGAACTCTGTGGTTAATTGTGAGTTATGTATTGTGTGGATATGATCATGTGCATAGCTCTGCTGTCAAAGGGACTCGTGTCTTTGCAAATAAAAAAAGAAATTGCTGTAAAACAATGCACTGGATATGTGTGGTTAGGGAAACAATAAATTTCACCGTGGGATGTTTTTGCAAACAGATGTTGATATTCCTATCAAAAAATAATTGCAGAATTCCTGAAGGCAACTTTTAATGTAAGCCCTTAAAAATGAAAGGAAACTTAAGCTGATTTTATACATTCAGACTCATCCAATCATTTCAGCTAGAACTGAGACTGGTGGAGTCCAGGTTCCCACAAAATGCAAGGCTAACCTCAGTATTAGATCAGATTGCTCATGACCTTTATCGGCCAAGTTCTGCATATCTCCAAGCCTGGAAATGTTAGTATTTCTTTCGTCCTCTTATTCTAAATCTTGACTACTCTCACAATGAAATTTTACTTTATATATTTCTGGAGCTTCCTCTGTTCTAGCTTGTGTCTTACCCTACTTCTGCACAGCCATAAGTTTTGATTAGCGTCCATGCAGTAGCGAGAGATGGCAATAAACCTTTTAAAGCCAGAGAATCAGAGAATAATTTAGGATGGAAGGGACTGCTGGAAGATAAGGACCTGTTCAAGGCGGATCTAATTCAATGAGATTTCTCAGAAGTGTCTCTAAATTGAGTCTTGAATAGAACCCATGAATAGAACCTGGAAAGCCTTTCTGGGAAATCTGCAACTGATAACCCTGCAATTAAAAACCCAGAAAACAATCTATTTATCAGAATTGCATTTGCGACCGCTGAACCTGAGGTTTCTGTCAGCCCATCTCACCCACCTGTTGATCCTTCTTATCATGCTCAGTTACCTGATTTACATCCTACCCTGACTCAGCTTTATTAAGAAGCTTGTAGTTCTTTCCTCCACATAAAAGGAAAATACTATACGTATATGAATCCAGACAATGTAACTCTTCTAAAACTGAGAAGCACGACTTTCAGTCAATTCTGAATTTCTCCTTGGATCCTTTGTCTTTTAAACCCACCAAAATGGGATGTAGTTTGGTTTACTTTTTACTGTTGGACTTTCATTTCAATAGTTTATATTTATGGATAACTTAATTTACAATATTTAAAAATAAAAATAAACAAGAATATGATGGATCTCCAGTTAAATGAGAATCTTTATATTAGATGCTACATATGTCATAAATATTGATGCAAATATTTACTATACGTGGATATATGTTTGAGATTTCTTCCTACCCATGTTCATGTATGAAACTGCACAAAGTATCCAGAGAGTAAAAGAGGAGGCCCTCAGTGTCACAGAAGGCATTTTTGTAAAGGTAACAATGCAGTCATCAGCATGCCATGTAGTGCTATTGATAGCAGCATTCAAAATTAATGGGCTTTATAGTGCAGTGGATTAATGCACTCTGTGGACACTAGATATATCTTCCTGTCTGGAATTTCATCTGGAATCCAAAATGAGACTGAACGTGAATTGCAGAGGAAGAAGTTTTAGTCTCCACGTTGCACTGAAAATTGTACATCCTGACATTATGAATAAATAAATTCTATTAGCAAATCAGGTTTGTCTAGAATTCAGCAGCGTGTCCTAAGAAAATACAAATATATGGCTAATACAGTGTGATGGTTTTCTCATTAGTCTCAGTGAAAAGTTGTTTCTTGTGTTTTATGAGACATTTCATAGATGGTTAGAAAGCTGTAGCTTCAAAGGGAACATGCTGGTGGGGGAATTGGACTGGGTGATTTTTTGAGGTCCCTTCCAATCCCTAATGTTCTGTGATTCTGTGAATGGCTTCAAGATGCAGCAGGGTAGGTTTAGACCAGATATCAGGAAGAAATTCTTCACAGAGAGAGTGGTCAACAACTGGAATGGGCTACCCAAGGTGATGGTTGATCCCTGGATCTGTTTAAATGTCACTTAGATGTAGTGTTAGGGGATGTGGTTTAGGGCTGAACTTGTAGAGTAGGGTTGATAGTTGGACTTGATGATTCCAAAGGTCTTTTCCGACCTGAATAATTCTATGCCTTAAATTGTTGATTATATTTTTATTTTCTGTGTTACAGCCAGATGTTCCTTGCTGTAGAAAAATATGATTAAAGACTAGAAATGTATGAATTAAACTCTCTCAGAAAACCACGTAACCAATACTTTAAAAATTATGCCACTTTGGATTGATATGAAAAATCCAGCATCACTTTACAATTACTTTGCACAAAGAATAGCAACTCTTGCAGAAGATTTTATAAGCAATACAGGTATTTTTTCCTCTAGCATTTTTAATAGCATTAATTAATTTTGATAAAATCAAAGACTTAAAAACATGTGTGACTCTGAGCTTATTTGGGCTTCTTTTAAAGAAAAGGTGGAAACTGATCCCCGAATATATGGAATGCATATCTATTTTCTGTAGTCATATTACTCAAAATGTTTAAGCACTTACATGGAGATGCGATAGTCTTCTTCATTACTGTCAAAACAAGGATCTATTATAATGAGCTTTTTTAGCTGTCCACCTTTGCCATGGAAATGGCCTTCTCTTCAGTATCCTGGAGCCAAGCCAGCTACACTTGCTCTATCTGCCAGCTAAGATTTTACTTAAAGAAGGGGAATTCCCAGGAGTTTTACTAGCTCAGCATTAAGATAAGAGGTCAGTGCTGAGAAGCTGTATTTGGAGCCAAAGATGTAGATGAAAATAACTTGTATTCCATCGCGTTACTCTAAATTCAATCTTACTTGCAAATTGTCTTCTCAACTGTTCTGTCTCTTTTTTTTTTTAATTAAAAAGACATGATATATCCATTGTAATTGTGGCTGAACTTTGCAAAATGTTGTTTCGGAATGAGGTTCTAGTTGAAAAAATCTTTTAACATGTTTGAAAAGAAAAAAATCCTTGTACTACAGCTTCCAGCTATTGTTCTAATGAAATTTCAGTGGGAAACTTCTAAGAACTCTGTGCTTGCATCCTCTTTCTGGGACAGATTTTCTGCCCAGATACTATGGTTTACCATCCACTCAACTGTTCTTAGCTGTATAATGAGGGTTGAAGAATCACAGAGTAATTAAGGTTGGAAAGGCTCTGAGAGTCTGATTTTCTGCAGGCCTTTTGCTCTTGAACTTAAACTACTAAGCTTGCTATTTTCCAGTCGTACAGTACCTTTCTGTCTTGAAAGGTTTGTTCCTATCCTCGAGCCTGGTTTATGCAGCCGTATGAAGGAACCGCGTGCTGTCACAATATGGGGAGTGGATTTAACACCATCAGATCATGTCAAGTGCTTTGCATACCAGCTTCTGATCACTAGTAACATAAAAATTAAAGGAGATTCTAATTTGCTGTCTGTACTTGAAGCCATATTGTTCACCCCGAGTACTGTTTTGCAAACCAGTTCCTTTTACCCGATAAAAGTCAGGATTTTTTACAGAAGACTCTGAAAGGATTTGATGGTCTTATCTTTGCATTCTGTGGTTGGTATCTCCTCTAATGTTACTGTATCTGTGATATATAGATGTGCTACTGTGCTACAAATACCAACACTTTTTTTTAAAAAGATTAATATAGACATTAGCATTCTCGTGGGCCTGACCATCGATATTTCAGCTTGGGTAAACAGGAGCATTTCCTAATTCATTGATTCTCGTGATGTCTAGCATGTAGAAGCTAAGTTCCCCTCTACTTGGGAAATTCCCCTGGAAAATGACCTTTTCTGCTCTGCAAATCAGTCTAACGAAAGGGAAACAGGTTAATATTTTAGAAAAATTACTGCAGTTTCCACAAACTAAATTGTCGTGATTTTGACCCATTTTTAAATTAGTTAACATTTGCTTTCTTTCTCATGTTTCATGAATAATTCATTTAGATTGTCGCTACTTGCGCTGTGATTCCAGAGCGAGGATATTTTGTATAGTCACTCTTAAGAGCAATAGTAACACAGTATTTGTCAAGGTGTCATAGTGAACAATGAAACCTCATTACATGTCACTCAGAGAGCTGAATGAAAAGTGATCCTACATCCAGGCAATTTTATACCTAAATCATGGAAGATGAAAGACAGAAAACAACTTTTCATTGCTTTGTTTGTATTCCTGTTTGATTTGTTTTCTAAGAACTCTCACACAAGTCAGTCTTAATATTCTTGGTCTTGTTCCGGCTTTGCTGGAGTTACTGGGAATTTCGTCAGTTATTCCACTGCAAATAGAAATAAATTCCAAGTGAATGAAATTAGTCATGTGTCAAAGTTTAAGAGATAACATACTGTAGGGCAGAGTGCGTCAATTTTGTGTGCAGGGCACAGCTCTGAATGTATCCTTCATGTAGACATTAAAAAATCCTCCCAAAATAAGAGGTCATTTCTTGTGTAGGAAACCGTTCAGCTTGGCTACTGAAGTGTGCATTGGAAGTTGTCAGTCCTAATTCCAAAAGAGATACCAAGCAGCCTATTTTTGGACAAATGTCTCTTTTAACCTTCTCTAACTACTTGGACACAAGGCTTTTCATATGGGTGGGATTCTTTGCTGCTAGGGTGATGAAGCATCTCTACCCTCCAGACCTGTAGACAAAGAAATCAGCATCATCAGTGTCTTACCTGTTACCTTACCTAAAACCCATCTTACCTAGAGCAGAAGTTACTTCTGTGAGTGTGAAGAGAGCCAAGGCTTCTCAGTAGCATGACTTGTCTCTATCTAACAGTTTCATTAGAAAAAGTTTTGTGTGATCAAAAGTGCAAGAAAACCTCAGGAGTTAATCCAAGGATGACAATGTAGAAACACAAGCATAAGCTTTGCCATGTCGATATACAGCCACGCTGTCAGTCATTGTCAAAATTGCAGAGTGTAGCAGCATATCACATCTTTCCCTGTCAAAATGTTCCCCCTGAAAAAGGTCAGTGCCTTCAAGTCATAAATCTGTTATCCTATTATTGTCGTAAGCATCACGAGAAGAATGGAGTTGAGTCAAATGTTTGGAACAGATAGAGCCAATGCAACTTAATTCAGGAAAGGGCCATGCTTTCCTTTTTCCATTGTCAGGTTGCCAGCCATCAGCATGAGCATTCCCTCTCAAAATCTGTTTGTGATCGAGTGAGTAATAGCTTTTTACTAGCCTGGAAAATGACTATCCCATTACCAGTAAAGTGCATTCATGGGATCAAGTGCCTTTTGAACGGTTAAGTACCTTTTGCCCTTTAAATAGACCAGACAGCTTCAAATGAAAACTTCAAAACTGTAGCCAATCTGTTGGAAGATTAAAAATGTGGTAACTCCAGTGCTGAAATCAGGCACATTTATGAGCTACTCAAATACACAGCCATTTAAAATAGTTTGTTACTCAGTGGAAATGATGAAGGTGTTTGTCTACTGGAGAACCAGCACCACCACAAAGTAGTGCACATTTGTAATAGATGAAAAACAAAGAAAAATAACAATATTTGGCATAAATCATGGCAAATTGCTCTAAGCAGTGCTGTGTTTCACATCTATTTGAAAAGCTAGCAGGTCATGGTAAAAGCTGTGAGCATCACTTTCTTCCTGGTAATGCCAAGGTTAACTGGGAGCAAATGCAACTGAAATCAATAAATGCTCATGAATGTAAACTACAGTAAGTACTATGACCATCAAGCCTGCTAGATATAAGCATATGTTAAAATACATACTAAGACACTTAGCTATCGTCCCAGACTGATTCATAAATTGTATTCATATGGTCCATGTGACTTCAGACTTTGTCTTAGAATTATAACAAAATATATAGAATTATACCATAAGTATAATGTTATAAGCATGGCAGCATTAAAATGAAGGAAATGAGGGGGAGCTGTGACTTGGAATTTACACTCCAGTGTAAATTGTGGAGTACATTCTAGCATAAAGCTTGACAGATCTAATGCCCTCAGTTAAAGAGGGATGTGGAGCAGCTGGAGGGAGTCCAGCGTAGAGCAACGAGAGTGATGAAGGAAGCGGAACACCTCCCTTATGAGGAGAGGCTGAGGGAGCTGGTTGTCTTTAGCTTGGAGGAGACTGAGGGGTGACCTCGTTAATGTCTATAAATATGTGAAGGGTGGGTGTCAGGAGGATGGAGCCAGGCTCTTCTCAGTGTCATCTAGTGATGGGACAAACAGCAATGGGTGTAAGCTGGAGCATAGGAGGTTCCATATAAATATGAGAAGGACCTTCTTCACAGTGAGGGAGACAGAGCACTGGAACAGGCTGCCCAGGGGAGTTGTGGAGTCTCCTTCACTGGGGACATTTAAGACCCACCTGGATGTGTTCCTGTGTGACATGGTCTAGGTGATCCTGCTGTGGCAGGGAGATTGGAGTAGATGATCTTTTGAGGTTCCTTCCAATCCCTAGTGATTCTATGAGTCTTCAGCCACAGAATGTGAAACTACAGTGTTGGGGAATTGATTGGACTATGACTTTTACTGGTTAACTCTGTGATCTGCCTTAACTTAATTTTGTATTTTCCTGTTAAAAATCAAATAAAAGCTTTGCAGATTTCACGTATTAAACACCTGCTGATCCCCCCTCCTGAGTGAATGGACCTCCAGTATTTACAGTTCTAATAACAGGAATTTTAAAAAGGAAAGATGGAAAATGGGTATTGTTTGCTTGCAAATACATAAGCTGAAAAACAAAACTAAATATGCAACCAGCCTCAGACAAAATAAAGAAAACGTGGCTAATACCACTTTTAGTCCCTAGAGAAAATAATTTATGGCTTCATTTTCATCTGCATCTGTTTCAAAAACCTCAATCCCAGTCTTGTCTTTTCCCAAGTTAATATAAATGGGGAAACTTTCCTGGTGAATAGCACATCACTTTGCAGCTTTCAGAAAACCTGATGCCTGTGCTTTCTACACACCTATCTTAGACTATTTTATGGGTTGCAGCTGCTGCTCTAATAGTCTCTTTGCTCGTGTTCCATTTAAGAACTGTTGCTCCATGGTGTAGTTGGCAGAATTCAATGTCTTAATACACTTGCAAGCAATCTGTAAGTGAAAAGCAGGCATGACATTCCCTTGTGTGGGAAGGTACAGAGTGGTATCTGAGGAACCTTCTCACTGGGGTCTCCAAGTCAGCAAGAAGGTGCTGGGAGGGTATTTCTGAATTACACAATTAAATTAAGGCAAAATGAAGTGTGAAAGAGGGAAGCAGGAACTCGGATCTGAAACAAGGGCATCACTGTACACAGTACATTTGAGGAGAGGGTCAAGACTGATTTTGTATTTGACTCTTAGCTACCAATAAAAACCACATTTTGTAAAGGTCTTAAAATGGATGCTGGAATTTAGGTGCTTATTTTGTAATAACTGGGCTGGGCTGTGTAATTACATTGCATTTAAATATAGGTTGGATTTACAGATTCAAGTTCAGCCTTTTATGTTCTATATATGATGGTAAATCAGTGTTAATTCAGCTTCTTATATTTAATCTTCTTCAACTATCCTAGAACAATTCATGATGGGTATCTGAGCTATTGAAAACAGACCCAAAAACTTGTCTTTATAATACTTTGTGTGAACATTTTATTGCTTTATAGAAACACAGATGACAATGCATTGGAGTGCAAAGTTCTACAAGAGTTTGTTTCAGAGCAGGAAGAGGGCTTAAAGCATAATAATTTTTACTTTTCTGTCGTGTCAGACATAAGGACTTTTTCCTAACTGTTTTCATGGCTGCTTCGGCTTTCAGAGATATCTTGGAGCCACGATGTGAGCAGCTCAATGAGAAACATATGAAGAAGTGTTCCTTGACATGCTTTAAATTTTCTTTCCTTTGGCTTTGTTCAGTTTCCCCTTACTGTTATGCTATGACTAGTACCCGAGTAGGAATACCAACAGTTTGATCTTTCCACTGCTCTTGGAGTTATGTGCCTTTATTTTTTCTCATTGTCTCAAAATTGTATGAAAAATAGTAGATAAATGTTTAATACTTTACAATTAAATTAATAGTAATCTGTATTTTAGCCTCTAAGAATCTGGAATTTTTAGTTTCATTAGTCTCAAACATTCATTAAATAGGAAAATTAAATAATAATACTCAGGAATGGTGAGAAAAGCTGCGGAACTAAAAGATGTCTTCCAGAACTCATCAGAGAAGGTTCATTTTTTATGTTTTTGAAATTAGTTGTACCACTATTTATAATCATAGGAGACAAGATCAGAAAACTTTTCAATCATTGTTAGTCTTGTCCTTAATTTCTGATGTGATCTAAAGGCAAGTGTCACATCTTGATTAGAGCCATGACAATATAAAAAAAGGGTGATTTAAATGTTCTTCTGCAGGTGGGATTAATCAAGAGCTGCAGAGGAGGATGTGTGTCTTGCTACATTTCAGAGTGGCAGTCTTCATACACATGTCACAATCATTGTTTAGATTGTATTATTTGCGCATACATGTGGATATACACGGACTTTGTTGTGGTTTTTTTTTTAGAAAACTGGCTGCATTTGCACTAGACGTGTTCAGAGATCCTGCTGGCTTTAAGGTAAGAGAACCGGATGTGGACTGCATGTATTTTGGAGAAATCTGTCGTCAGCATTGATGTACAATGGAGCATAAAATAAATTAAGGATTCATTGTTTACAGAAGGTATTAGAGATTTTGGGGTGTGGGAGAGGCAGGTTGTGTCAGAGAGAGAAAAAATTGTCTAGTGTGGGCAACCTGGCTGTTTTTTCTGATGGAAAGAAGTGTAACAATACTCATGTCAGCTAATTTAAAAACAGGGATTCCTGTGTGTGGTATTTTCATGGGTGACTGGGTTAAAGATGGTATTAGGTGTGTATTTCTAGCCAAGAAAGGAGTTAAATAATCAAAATCCTTAACGTTCTCGTCAAAATAAAAAAAGCTGAAGTACAAGTCTCCATGAATGCTTGTAACCAGCAGCAATGTGACTTAATCTCAAGGGGATTTACCTTTCAGTCCCACCAACGAAGTGGTTGGTCCAAGAAATTTGCATAGTGTTAAAAGCCAGTGAAATATTTTGCTGTGAAATGACAGGTGTTGTTACCATACATCTCCACCAGAAATCACTACCATGATCACTACATCCTGCATGCATGTAGTGAGAAAAAGATTAATGTAGATTGCTTAATTGTTTATGATTATAACAGTTTTCTGGTATTTCATGTTTGCACTGAAATTATTTTGAAGTCTTGAACCAGGCTAGAGCCAACAAATGGATTTGAAACAGGCAGAAAGATATTGTATAGCTACAACCCTTTGCCGCAGAAACCTGGTCCTGCTGTTCCCAGAGAGTCACAAAGAGGGTTGAGCAGATTATCCCTTACCATGTAAAAGAAATCAAACAGAAACATAAGACTAGTTTAAACATTTAGATAATATTTTAAAGTACACATTTTTGCTTTAAACTGTGCTTTTTAATTACATTGTATGTTATCATTCAAAATGAGGTTTTAATAGGGCTCCTGGAGCTACAGATTTTAGAGACAATTGCAAAGAAGTGTAAGTAGTGCAATAAATTAAGAATATTTAATAGACAAATCTAACCATTAGCTTCATATGGAATCCAAGGTGTGTATTTGTTTATTGTCTATGCCGTACCCCTAGTTACTCAAGTCTTCACGATGTTATTTAAATTCTTATCCCTTCCCCCTCCAGAGGATATACACATTTGAGAAAAAAAATGTAATATAAAGACGGGGGGCTTCCTGTCTTCTGTACTATCTTATGTTAATTGCAGTGCTTTTTTTGTCTTTTATGAACCATTCTAGGCAAGTTTTTCCTTAAGTCATTGCTTGTGACCTTGGATAAAATTGCTCAACTCTTTTTGTTGTTTGTTTATTTCTCGATCCTCCACCCGATAGAAGAATCATTGAGAGAAATGTGTAACACCGTTGACATTTAGATGAAGCATGTGCTGCAGCTACCCACCCTGTGAACATATGTGGAGCAGTTTGTGTGTCGTATGCAGTGTCAGGAATGAAATCGTTGTGTTTGACTACTGCATATGCAAGAGATGCAAGATTCCGTGGCATGTTGTACTAATGAGATTGTCTCTGTGGCCTTTCTAGTGTAAACTTTCAAAACATGATGGGAGATTCTCTGGAACTTTCACAATTGGAGTCAATCTCACATGTCCAGTCTTTCCTGCCACAGCCGGTCCTGTTTTCAGCGCGCTCGTTCTTGTTCTGGCACATGCTGTTAACATAAAGCCTTTAAAAAACTTGCACTTGCAGATCTGAGCTGCACCATGTTCTTCACATGTCCTACATAAAATGCCCCCAGTAGCAAGCAAGTAGAATCAGCGTTAGAAGTTTTCTTCTCTATGAATATGTCTAAGTCCAGCTACTTTATGATACAGAGAGTACACTGGAGTCTTGCCTGAGGTTGTTTAATATTACATGAATTCTGTTTGTGAAAAGAGGCTTGAAGAATCCCTTTGTGTACTGGTGCCGTGAGACAACAAACAATCGTACAATCTCAGCTACCCTACGATGCCATGCAAAGGGTCTACAGCCTGACAGGACGCTGGCTGGTGTCCACCTCTGTGATATTTTCTGCTCTTTAGGCAGGTTGATTTTGGCATAATCTGCTCTACAGCCCAAGATCTTTATGTCTGGGGAAAAGTTTGGTTTTCACAGAATCACAGAATGTTACGGGTTGGAAGGGACCTCAAAAGATCATCAAAGTCCAACCCTCCCCTGCTGGAGCACCTGGTGTACTCAGACTGTCTCCCGTCGAAGTACAAACCAAGGCCAATCCTGCTTAGCTAAATCCAACGTTCAGTCTCTATTGTGATGGCTTTTTGTCTGTGTATTCAGTCTACACAACTTATAAAAGTGAGATCAGCTTGTCGATCAGCCATTGACAAATAATGTGGTAGTTTGAAATTCTGGGGAAAACAAAAACAGTAGAAAACAGTTGCCTTTCAGACACCACGTGTTTAGCAAACACAGCCTCCCCTGGAGGTTTGTACTCCACATAATTACATTCCACATACAGTAATTGAAACTTGAGAATATGTCAAACTGTGTGTTTTCACAAACCAGGAGTAATCAACTCAAATTATTTCAATTCACTATTGACATAATTGCTAAAAGTATGACAGAAAAAGACACTTCCAGGGTGTGTGACTTCGTAACCGTGTCAAGTGACTGCCTAGGGAGAGAACTTCATCTTGTTCCCATGGAAAACTGCAGGATAGCAGCACCCAGTACTGAATTCCTTTGCCACAAGCTCCAGATTTACTAAAAGATTTACAATAACGGAAGGGAAGCTTCTGTGGGGACATCTGTGTGCCTTACTGATTCAGAAATTATCATAAAATCAAGCAAGTGAAAGCTACTGGCCAGGATCTGTCAGCAGGAATAGCTCAAATGAATTCAGAAACAATGATGCTGGCTCTTTCACCCAGAGAGAACTCAAATTGCACTTCAAGGCAGAATACCCATGCTGGTTGCCCTGCATTGTAGCAACAGACTTTTCACTTCCATAAGAACTACTCAAAGGACAGAGGTTTTACTATTTGTTGTGTATTTCATGTGTGACAGAAACGGCTCTCCAGGGGGTCATAAAAGCCTAATGCTGACTGTAGTTGTCAGCCATTCTGAACCTTTGAGATGCCATCAGTCCCTGAGAAAAAAAGATTTCTGCAACACCTTTGCTTTGAGGACTGCTATGAGACTTGAAAGGAAAAGGAGAGTGTAAGGGGATGGAATGAGTTTGGATATCCTAAGTTATGGCAGAATGTTTCCTCACAGGAAGGTGAGGCATCCATTTGTGCCAACGTGGCTGATAAAAAAATAGCAGACAGGATATTAATTGCTCGTGGATACTGCTGATGGTGAAAAAAACCCCTAAAGTCATTGCAGGAAATGGATGCATGAGAAACGCTTTCAAACTGTTGTTAAGAAGCACAAGAACTTTCCAGGAGCCTTTTGTAACATCTCAGTTGTAACTACTCTTTGATAGTTCCTGGAGGTACACTGAATTAATGATGAGGAAAGAAACTCAGAAAGCCGTACAGGTAACTTTCCCATCACTTTAATTACATGTGTGGTGTAAAAAATGTGCAAAAAGATCCTTACAGTGCCCCAGTTTTAAAAGTTGTTAAAGATTGATGCAATGACAAAACGTACGTATTGCTGCAGCACGAAAACCAAAGGAGCAGGCTTTAAAAGTGGTTGCTGTCTCTTCATTCCTCTGACTGCATGGTACAATATAAACTTATTAAATCATCTTGCCTCTCCCTGTAGATCCCTCAGGAGTCAGAGGTCCCTGTGGACATTTCCTACAGTGATGCTCTAAAATGCTTGGATGAAGAGATAGTTCTTAGAAAAGAGAGCTATGCTGTTTATTGTCATCTTTTCCTTTTTTTTCCCCTTTTTTATTGTCCATTTTTCTTCTGCAAGCATACTCTTCTATGCCTGTGCACACATCTGTAGAACCACAGTATTTTACTTTTTAAAAAATCATGGATCTGCTTCAAGCTGCTTCACAAATATAAGAAGTATTGGAATGACTAACGAACACGATACTTGCTTCTCAAAAAACCAAATCTGCTTCTAGCTGTCCTGTGGAATGTAAACAGCTGAAGCTGAGAATAACAAATATTTCTTCTAATCTATATAATGATTGAAACTGATGTTACTTTCACCGTTTATGCAAACCTAGAGGTTCCAAGAAAAAGCCTCAAGCCGTGGTACATTAAGGCATGTGAATAATTTTGCAGAGAATTTGCGGGAATTCAAAATGTTCCAAAAAAAGGGAATTAATTCAAAAATTGTAATTAGCACATTATAAGATTAGGAGAGTCTCAGATAGAATGAAAATGATGCAAATCCAGGACATCATGCCTTGTAATGAAGAGCTGACACACAAGCCAGACTGTTTCAGTGGAGGGCATGTTGCAAGGGGATTACATCCCTCGCACTTGTCAAAAAGCATTCCCAGAAGCAGCACATACATAAACATGCTGCTCCTGCGTTCATGTCCTCCCACAGGACTGTCAGGGTAGAGAGGTATACAAGTAAAACTTGTATGCAAGTAGAGAGGTATACGAGGGAGGATCTGAGTTTGTACAACAAGATGGAAAGAAAATTATTTCGACTTGTTATGGTTTGTCAAGCTCAATAGAGCCTTGAGTCAGGCACAAGGGGGAGAGGAAAGATATATGAGTTGTCTGGAACAGCATAGGGAAGGGCTGCAGTATAGGCCAGAAGGTGAGATGGGACCCAAAACATGACTGGAGGTAAACTACCTAAACATAGATGCAGGGTCTGTCCAGGCTGGGGCAGAAGACAGGTGCAACTGTGACATAGCTTGGGAAGGGTCTAGGAGGACCATGCAGAGATAGTGGATGAGGGCTCCAGGTGAGACTGGTCAGGTTAACTAAGGCTAATCAGTGTTCTCAGGTTCCTGATAAAGTGATGATTAATGTAAATTTATTTATGTATTTATCTCATACCAGTATCATTCCTGCCAGTAAACCAAAAGGACTCTTGGTTAGTAGGCTAATTTCACATTCCACCCTAGGAGAAGTCTTTTCATTTCAAATATGTTATTAAATTTATGTGGTCGGGAACAGAAAGTTAGGCAACATTGGAAGTACATGTTTGGTTTTACACCTAGTTGGAGTTATGTTTGATGAAGTCTCATTGGAAACGGAGTGGTTTCAGATTCAGCAATGAGCATTCAAGGTGAAGAGATTTGGCTGCCTAATGCCTCCTCCAATATCGTTTCAGAGGTTTACACCCTTAACTGAGGTCAGCCCTTCTGCAAGTCCACCCATACTGAAAATGGAGCAATTTGTGGTAGCAACTTCTTTCAAAGTGTATTTGTTGAACTGAAACATGCTAAATATCCCACGGCACAGTATCCTGGGAGTTTCTAACTTTCAGTGAGGAAGTCCAAAATAGTTTTAACAAGGCATGTGTTGCATCCCCCTGTTCTCTCCAGTCACAAACAAGCAATATATTTACAAAAGAAGCTTTCTGCTATCTTTGTTACAAGTTCTTTCAGAATGATAAAGTAGCTTAACAAATAGTTTTGCATCAGTGACATGTGCTAATGGTTGGCTTTTTGCTTGAAAATGAGATGCTCTTATTAACACTTCTCCGTATAGATTCCCTAATGAGCATTCCAGTTTATTTTAAAAGTCAGTGAAAAGGAAGTTATTACATATTAAATTGTTGCCACTTGTTTATTTAGTACATTTAATGAAGATTAACAGCAACAAGGGCTGTTCTCATTTGCACAGAATATAGCTACCAAATGTTCCAATGGTGTTTGTTAGCAAAGGTCCATTTAAACCAGCTACAGATTTAGATTCTTACAAGTGATAATCACATCAATTTAATGTAATACAGTTTATGGAAACATTTTAATCACTCAGATTTAAAAGAACCTTTATATTCATTGTTTTAGTCTCTGTACTGCTCCAAGTTAGAGTTTATGAATAGGTAAAGAAGAATCATAGAATTATAGAATCATAGAATCATTTGGGATTGGAAGGGACCTCGAAAGATTATCTAGTCCAATCCCCCTGGCACAGCAGGATCACCCAGACCAAGACACAGGAACACACCCATATTGTTTTCTAGAAGTTCTAAGCACCTGCAACGCAGGCTTTATAGAATCATAGAATCAGTCAGGGCTGGAAGGGACAGCCACTCTTTGGGTGCGACCATCAAGCTAGTTCTTTACCCACCTAGTGGTCCACCCATCAAACCCATGTTCCACCAGCTTGGAGACCAGAATGTGGTGCGGGACAGTGTCAAAGGCTTT
>JAOXOE010000001.1:113252908-113264561 GCA_028565055.1 Phoeniculus purpureus
AACTCTGAAGTATTTTCAAAACGTTTTTAGGATCTTATTTCTGTCTGGGGACAGTAATTAAAAATGTTCCTTTCTGCCAAATTAATTTGTAAATTGTTATCCAAGCTTTCTGTTAATAAACATGCATTGCTCATAGAAGTTGAACGCTTTCCTTGGTTACTAATGGAATGTAAAACATTCCTCTATGTTGTAGCATTTTATCCTGATTTTATTTTACAAGTAAAGAACAAAAATAATTTCTGACTTGTCTATCTTGTTATCAACATTTTCCATTTAGGAGCCCATTGAGGAGTTTTTCCTTTATATATATATATATATATATACACATACACTAAAAACTTTCTCCTACACCACAGATTTTACTTTTGCTTTTTGCTTACACTACCAAGTCTACACCTCATGAGCAAATGGCTACTG
This sequence comes from Phoeniculus purpureus, assembly GCA_028565055.1. NCBI lineage: Eukaryota > Metazoa > Chordata > Aves > Bucerotiformes > Phoeniculidae > Phoeniculus > Phoeniculus purpureus. The sequence continues at coordinate 113,253,326 of JAOXOE010000001.1, forward strand.
ATTCATTCTTTAAGTTTTATGAATTGCTCCCAAATTCTGAAGAAGCATATCATGTAGATTAAAATATGCATGGTGTTTTGACTGGTTTTTGTGGAAAAGTGCTGCATTACAAACATGTAGGAAAATTAAGGTTCCCAGAACAATATGTATATAGTGAGGACCACTAACTTAGTCCTTCATACTCAGGTAAGAGATCCTGGAATTTTTGCAGGTGTGACTAATGTCAGTCTTTAGTATGGTTAGAAGACAAATATCAAGTTATGGTTAGGTAATAGGTAGAGACCAAGAGAGCACCTCTATTTCACCGGAATTTTTAATGGGGTGCGTAATAGTCATACCACCACAACAAATATAGAAGAAACAGAGAAGTACTGAGAATAATGACATGGATAATAATATGAGTGGAAGCCCTAGAGGCAAGTGACAGGATCAAAGGAAATGTTTGCAAGTAGTGTCAGAGTTAGGCTGGGTAACAGGATGAATTTATTCCCTGGAAGGGTCATCAAGCATTGGAATAGGCTGCCAGGACAGTTTTTACACAACCTTGCTAGAAACATACTTGATGTACTTGCAGGCTTCATATAGCAGCATTTGTTAAGTGATGAATAGATCTGCATACAGTGCTACAAAGAGCAAACTCATGAATGCATCACAGAGACCACAAAAGGACATTTAACTACTACTGTATCGAGGCAATAACAGCCTTAGCCTGTTGGCAAAGAGTGTCTGTTTCTGACTTCTAATTCATAAACACAAACTGTCCAGTGTTATTGAGCACAAACATAATGTTTCTGATTCAAAAGGTCCTCAAGGCATTCTCCAAGACACAGACTATTGGAAGTGGTGGTACTCTGACCATCTACTAATGGCTTTTTTGGAGACAGATTCTGGACTTGATGGAAATTTGGCTCGACTAGATGTAATTTTTTTTCATATTCTTGTAACAAGAAAAACCTAAACATTTTTCCAAAAGAAAGAAGTGATAGTATATCCGGTAAAATCAGTCTCTCTTTAAATGGAATTGTCATGATTCATCTCACCTCACTGCAGAAGTCTCCAACCTTTATGTCTACATCAGAACTATTAATCCACATCTTATTCTTAGTGGAGACAAATAGGCACTTCAGGCTGTGATTCAGTGTATCTTAAGATAGATATCTAAAATGCACTATGTCATAAAGCAAAGTTTACTGGAAATGCTGTGCAATAAATCCACAGAAATGTCCTGGCAGGATATTTAGAGTTTTTCACACTTTGACTCCTATATGAGACCACTGAGATCCAGTCAGAAATTTGAATATAATAATTCATTTCTTTTACACATTCTTGAAGTCTCTTTAACGAAAAGAAAGGAAACAGAACTTTATTTTGCTGAACTGCCAGATCTGTAATAAGCATATTTCATTTTTGTTTCTAAGAGAGTAATTTCAATATTTAAAAGAACATAAGATATGCTGTGCTGGAAGGGACCACCTAGCCCTGTATTTGGGCTCCAGGATGTTCAATAAGGGAAGTTGCTTATGGAAAGCTTCAAATCCCTGACCACTGTCTGCATTCCACTTCTCTTACCTTCCCCCAGCATCCAGAATGATGGTTTTGAGATATTGGAGGTTACATTCTGCCTTTGCAGTTTTATTTAACTGGTATGTTTCCTATTTGTTTTTACCTTTTTTATACCAGAATTATGTAATATAATATATGACCTCAGGTCTTGGGCATCCATTTACCGATATACACCGATACCTACTCCCTTTTGACTTTGTGAATTATGTAATTATCATACTCCTCCTCAGTCTTGTCCTTCCAGAGACCCAGACTCCTCCTAGGGCAGCAGCTCCACCCAGTTGATCATTGTGATTAAGCTACTCTGAATTCTTTTGTAACTCCACAACATCCCTCTTAAGATGGATGGAACAGATCCACACATCACACTTTAAAATGTAGGTACATAAGGCTTTATATACTGTGGCAGATGACACTCTCTTTTCTGCTTGCAACACCTTTTCTGGTGTTTCTTAGTATTGGTTGAACACCAGGACTTACCAAAGCAGTGGGAACTTCAAAAAAGTGTTCCAAATCACACTCAAGAGAAGCAGGTATTTCCACTGACCATGCAAAGAACCGTTTTACTTTCAGTGGCCTCCTGCATTAGAAACCTGGAGCTTGATGTTGTGAACACTTCCTAAAACTGAAAAAAGCAGAACTCCATTCCTTCTGTTGAATTTCCTGGTCTGTTTGCCAGAAGCAGTTTAGTGTTTGGAAAGACAGAACCTGGTACTGCAACTCCCATGGATCTAAGTGACAATCAGAATAGAGAAAAGACAGTTCTATTTATATCTCATGCCTTAAGGGTAAGATTTACCCTGATGGGGTTAAACGGATCTGAAGAGATAAATGGCCCTTTGTAGTGGTTTAAATCCCTTGCAAAGAATAACCAATGAATCAAAACTCCAAGAATTTGAAGTAGGGCATTCTAGTAGGAAACACAAACTTCCCTAGAGTGCAAGGAATATGAAGATTAATGGAATTCATTATAGTCTCAGTTTCCTTCAAGGGTTTGTAACTGATTGTATATTACTTGGACCTTTGTTCAGAAAAAGAAATTAGAAGTCAAACCATGGTACTAGAAGAAACTGATCGTAACTGCAGACGCAACAGTGATGACTAACTAATGCTTTCAGTCTGGCAATTTTTCCACTACATAATTTCTGTTACAGTCTTCTCTTTATCTTCAGGATAAATGGGTGTGTCATTTGACACACACAGCGACGCACTCATACATGCCGACACACACGGAAATTAGTGTTTGGCATGGAACTGTTGGGTGACACCAAATGTTTGTAGTCATTGATCAGTTTTAAACCTGCAGAATCTTGTGGCCAGAGGCAATTTCTTCCAGAGAAAGCCAAGGCTATAAGGTGACATTTTGGGCCACGAATTGCATTAACCACCAAACGAAATCTTGATGAATGCTTTAAAACTTTTTAACTACTGAAGCAGTAGTTGTGCATGGGATAAAGTCCTTTCTAACTGGCTTCGAGAGATTTTCTATACTGCTTCCTTTACTCATCCCCCAAGGCCCCCATTAACTGCTTGTATGGAACACCTTCACCAAACCACCTATTAATTCGGCATATTAGGCAGTGCAAATTCCTTGTGGAAATAGCTGGTTTACTGACTGCCAGATAGATTTCTTTCCTCTGCTTTGTAAAACAACAGCTGTAGCTTCTCTCTTTATGAACATCAACGGTGCAACATACGTAAGGCAACACACGTGAAGGAAACATATTCTAGAGCATTACATCCTTCCAAGAAAATGTGCGTAGCATTAAGAAGAGAAAAAAACAAACAACAAAACAAAAATCAAACAAGCAAACTAAACCAAAAAATCCAAAGCAATATCTCCCTTGCAGCTGCTAGATTTCTATGCCTTTGATATGAACCCAGAAAAGGTCCAAGAGGGCAGGCAGTATCAGTTGCAACTCTGTTTCTTCCAGTTTCTCATAAAAGCATCTCTGTGAACAAATGTGCTGTTTTAAAAGTAAAATATGGGGATTATTTTTTTACATACGTATTGCAAACTCAATGAGAAATGTACCTAAAACCTCACATTGTGTTACAGCTCAGAAGTTGTACAGTACACTAAGCCAGTCTGTATGCTGTGAATTGTGCTGTACCTCATGAGTTACTTGTTTGTTCTTTCTTTGATAACATAACTTAGAAGTTCATAATGTGCCTTACATACCTGATCCATTTTGCCTCCAGAAGCAGCTTCTTCAACAAATCCTTTGTCACACTTCATCTTTGATGTTTTTCCTTTCTAATGACTGTCTGGTTATAGAAATGCTTTACCTAAGGATAGTCCATGAGACACTATCAGTGCTTCTTTATTTAATGTCTCATTAGCGGATATCTGTAGGCGGGATTGCATGGTACGCAAACACAACTATACAGCAGAGAGAAAAGGTCTAGTAGCTGATATTTGGAATAGAAAAGAAAATTAAATGCAGTAAAATAGAAAAAACATTGGCTATTAATAGAATGAGTATAAAATTGTATGATGGGAGTCTGATTTTTCCATTGCTTTATGACTCATTTTCAAATTACTTTCTTTAGAAAGGAGTGAACTCTGAAGCATCAGAAGCTGAAATATTTGTAAGAGCTTGTACTTCTGTGGGTGTATGAAGTGGGTTAAAAGAAAGGAACTGCTTTTTATCTGGGTTTTTGGCACCATTTAAGTGGTGGGTTCAAGAGCACAATTAGAAAAAGAAGAATTTGGCAGACAATGGATAGCTTAGGGAAAGTGAAAAGGGTTTATTAAATCTGTAACTAAATACAGAAGAAAAAAAAGTTAAGCAAGTTAGTGCATAAAAACCAAAAACTCCATTACAAGCTCTGGGTTGGTTCCTTATCTGCCCCCAGGTGGAGTTCCATATACCCCAACTAGTCATTACAGAATCATGAATTATTGAGGCTGGAAATACCTCTAAGATCCTCAAGCCCAGCCTATGACCCAACATCACCACAGCTATGACCTAACATCATCACGTCATTGACATAGATGGCAACAGCCCCTCCTCATCTCTCATGCCTGTTCTTCCTAAAGAGATTATATCCCTTCATTCCAACATTCCAGTCATAGGAGTCATCTCAACATGTCTCTGTGACATCATTACAACACTGGCCTTAGACAAATGCAACTGAAACAATAAAGATTTAATGTTCTAGGCACCACTGCCATGCAGAATGTAGAATACAGGCTGAGATCATAGCATTGACATTTAAAATTAAGTATTTATGTTGTCTTCTTTTTTTTCCATAATTTATTAATCATTCCTGAGTTTACACTGAGATTTTGAGAGGGCTTTACTTGTAGGAACCTCTCATTTTCTGACCTCACCTTGTTGTTTGTCTGATGCCACAAGTCTTAGGTCTGTATAAACTCTTGCTCTGTATTTCCAGTAATAGCTTATAGCTCTCACAACAAAACCAAATTTTACTATCCTGAAAAACAGTATAACAGTGAAGACAAGCTCAGCTTGCCTGAAATTAGAGAATGTGAGTCAATTTACCAATGTCAAATTATTTAGTATCTCCTGATCCCCAGTAACTTATTAATTGCATTGCACTTTGATTCAGGTAATAATGGTGAGCAGCAAGCACTTAGGAACATATTAAGAGCAGCTTTCAAAAGGTGCAAATATGAATGCTTTCATTTGTTAAGTATTTTGTGGTGATACCGACTAGGAACTGTAGTCAGGGACCAAAGATTTTAAGTGTGATCAGTTTTGTATAAAATGAAGAGCTATTGTGCCTTTCAGAGGCAACAGAAAAACACAAGAAGACACAGAGAAAGAAATAATTGCTAGAGAATAAGAAAACTGTGGGATGACATTCATTAGCATATCTGCACTTTATAGTAGCCCTAGAAAATATCGCAATATCTCAGTATAAACACCTATAAACATCCTCTGAAGATTACCCTTTCAGTTTTCATTTGTGACCTGAGCATGATAACTGCTATTGCTTCATTAAAAGCAAAACCACCTGTTAACAAGTGACCAAATGAACACAAAACGCAATGCTTTCTCTGATTATGCTTTTCATAGGGCAGCACTTAACTGGAGTTCTGAATAGCACAGTAATTTCATTGTAATCATCACTAAGGTAATAAACAATAATTTTTAGTTACTACTAGTATGAACAAGACTTACAAGATTTTGTACTTCTATAACATGCGGGCAAAAGGATGTATTCGTTATGTGAATAAACCAGAGGTGGGAAAGCATCTTCCAGACTTACAGTTGTGATGTTTCTCAGAGAATAAGGATCTGGCTAAAACTCAAAATACTATTGTGATCATTCCTGCAGAATGCCTCCTGTCTGTGCAAACACTCACTAATCACAATTAGATCTCAAGTATGTGATGAAGTGTGTGGTTTATTGAAGTGAATGGAGAAAAGTAAATTCTTATTTAACCTGCATAACCTGGATACCTTTATACCTCCATCAAGTGTGTTAATATAAATGAAATGACAGCATAATTGCAAGAGGTTCAATTGTGATAATTAGGCAGCATTCATGCTTCATTGATGCCACAATTATATTGCTGTAAGTATTCCAGCATCATAGCTAGGATATCACATCATTATTCTCTCAACAGTGAGCTGAGTCTAATATTGGACTGAATTCAGAATTATTGATTTTACTTAAATAATTTAGTAGGGGTTTTCTAATGATCGGTAAATTTTTATTTATTGCTACCTTTCCAAAAACAACGTCAGTTCAGTGTGGGTAAGTGTAAGGCCTTTCAGCTGGGAATATGTGACCCATTAATGCAGCTCAGACTGGGATCCACCAAAAGGGACTTGGGGATCTTGGTGGACAGTAAGTTCAACCTGAGTGGACAGTGTGCTGCAGTGGCAAAGAAAGTAAAGAGTGTGCTGGGCTACATTAACGAGGGTATCACTATCAGAGATAAGTCATTACCCCACTCTAGTCAATGCTGGTCAGATCATACCTTGAGTGCTATGAACAGTTTTTGTCCTCTCTGTACAAAAGAGATACGGACAGGATGGAGAGCATCCAGGGAAGAGCCATGAGGATGATCAAAGCACTAGAGGACCCGCTGTATGAAGAAAGACTGAGACAACTGGATTTGTTTAGCCTTCAGAAGAGAAGGCTTATGAGGGACCTTATTACCATGTACCAGTACACAAAGGGGTGGCTGCTGTGAAGATGGAGACTCCTTTTTCACAAGGACCCACATAGAAAAGACAAGGGATAATGAATATGACTTGTTCCTGGGGACACTGCAATTTTTCACCACAACAGCATTTAGACACTGGAATGGTCTTCCAAAGGAAGTGTTGAATTCCTTTAGACAATTTTAAGGCTCAGCTTGACAAGGTGTTGCACGTCTCATTTAATCTGTATTTCTTTAGTTTAAATGGTTGGACTAGATGATCCTTGATGCCCCTTCCAATCTGGTATACTGTGATACTGTGATAAATGTTTTGGAAGCAAAACCAGAAAATATTGTATCTGCAGGTGAATCTCTGGCCTCTCGAGGTCAAATTAATGTTTTAGCACAGTTCCTGTGGGATTTTCACCCTAGAGGTAGAGTGTAGAGCAAGAAATTTAGTGGAAGTATTCTTCTTCGAATTATATAAATACACTGCATCTAATTATATTTGTTACTTCAGATTCAGTGTACATAGGCTCCAACAAGACACTGACGTCACAAGGAATATCTCTGTCATACATGGGATTTGCCATAAGGAGATGTAGGCTTGGAACTAAAAGCCTTTATAGCTGTATATAGCTGTACCTTGATATGGCTGTATCTGAACTCACTACCTCTGCTGAGACATAAAGATTGTCATATTAATTAGTTCTTTGTCACATTGCCTTGGCAATTTTTTTTTAGGTTCCAAGCTAGAATGATAGAATCATTAAAATGCCCTGCCTTCCTCTTTGTTGGTATACATTGTTCCTGGACACAGAGGAGGTGATCCTTGAATACTGACCAGCTGTCCTAGGCCCGTCTTCCCTCTAGGGCTTCATCCCATGATACTTTAGCCAGCAGATCCTTGAAGCGATCAAAGTCTGCACACCTAAAGTCCAGGGTCATGAGCTTAGAAGACTTCTTCATGGTTGCTCTGAGGATCTGAAATTCAACTGCTTCACAGTCACTGCAGCCAAGGCTGTCCCTGAGCCTCACATTGCTCACCAATGAGCAATTGTTAGTGAAAACAAGGTCCAGCACAGCACATTTTCTTGTTGGTTCCTCCACCATTTGGAGGAGGAAGTTGTCATCTATGGAATCCAAGAACATCCTGGATTGCTGATGCCTTGCTGTGTTGTCTCTCCAGCAGATGTCAGGGTGGGTGAAATCCCCCATGAAGACCAGGGCCTGTGACCTGGAAGCTGCTACTGTTTGCCTATGAAGGGCCTCAACTGCTTGGTTCTGCTGGTCAAGTGGCCTGTAGCAGACCCCTACAGTAACATCACCCTCCCCAGTCTGCTCTGTCCTTCCCCAGATGGAGCTCCACTGATTCCAGCTGGTCACTGACATAGAGAGCAATGCCTCCTCCTCTCCTTCCCTGCCTATCCTTCCTAAAGAGCTTGTACCCCTCTATCCCTACATTCCAAGTCGTGGGAATCATCCCATCAAGTTTCAGTAATGGCCACTATGTCATGGCATCCCAGCAGCACAGTGACCCTTAATTCATCCTGTTTGTTGCCCAAGCTCTGTGCATTTGCATTGAGACCCTTCAGCCTGGCCCATAGATTTGTGAGTATTGAGCTTAAGAAGCCGCTCCATAACCATTTCATCATGGATTATGTAGGGCTTGGTTTTTTTCTCCATCCCTCTTTTGCAGCTCAGGGGGCTGACTGCCTGGGGCAAAGAAGGCAATAAGTACCTCAGCCTTTTTCTGATCCTGTATCCAATAAAGGATGGAGATTCTTCCTCTTGTTGTTAATATATTTACAGAAGCAGTTTATCTTGTCCTTCATGACAGTGGCCAAGTTTAGTTCAATCTAGGCTTGGGCCTTTCTGATTTTCTTCCTGCACAGCTTCACTGTGTCTTTGTAGTCCTCATAAGTTGCCTGACCCCTCTTCCAAAGACCATAAATCTTGCCTTTTGTTCCTGAGTCCAAAGCCAAAGCTCTCTGTTTAGCCAGGTCAGTCTTCTTCCCCATTGTGGATGGTTAGCTCCTGCATCTTTAAAATCACTTCCTTAAAGTATATCCAGCCTTCCTGGGCTCCTATGGCCTCCAGAACTGCCGTACAAGGGACTTCCTGAACCATGGCCCAAACGAGACCAAAGTCAACCTTCTGGAAGCCCAAGGTGGCAGTTCTACTGACCCCACTCCTTGCTTCACAAGGAATCAAAAACTCTATCCTTTTGTGATCTCTTTGCCCAAAAATGCCTCCAGCTATAACATCCTCCACAAGACCTTCTCTATTAACAAACAGCAGGTCCAGGACTGTGCTGCCCCATGTTGGCTCCCTCCCCACCTGTGTCAGAAAGTTATCTCCCACACACTCCAGGAACCTCCAAGACTGTTACCTCTCTATTATAGCACTGATGGCAAAAAGGAAGAAAGAACCTAAACACAGTCATCTTTTGGGAGGTTATTTATTCATTATTTAATGTCAAAGTATTTACAGTAGTGGAAAATACTAGACTGAATCAGTAACCACATTTTAATAGAATTATTAAAAGTATCTAATTTGTCACATCTAGGAGTAACTTTAATTACTTAATAAACTGCTTTGGTGTCATGTCTGAATCTCATTTTCAATAATACATTTCTTAAAAATCGCTGAACTTGTTAATATTAACATATAAGTATTCAATTCAAGTAATTATTTAAGCAGTTAATTACTTAATGTGAACTTAGACATAAAATAAATTATTGTCAGCTAAACAGCACTAAAGACCCCAAATTCTTCACACAGTCAATATTTTAGCTGCATTCGGTGAAAGCAATCCTGGAAATTAATGAGTTGGAGCGTTCAAGAGATGAAAGCTATCTACTCTAACTGTTCACTTATTTCTGTGTTGTTAGGGACAACATAAATCTACATAGGAATAATTTGGGTCAATGGAAGAATTGCAGATTTCCAGGTAGGAGTTTTCAAAAAGACACAGATAATCTGAATTTGTTTTATATATACCATTGCTTAAAGGGAAGCAATTATGTTTGCAGACATTTGGTAGCATTTATGAATTAGAATCATAGAATCATCATAGCTGGAAAAGACCTCCAGGATCATCAAGTCCAGCCTTCATCCCAACATCACCCTAACTCCTAGACCATAGCCTCAAATGCTTTAGCTACTTGGTTTTTAAACGCCTGCAGGGATGAGGATTCCACCACCTCCCTGGGAAGCCTGTTCCTGTGCCCACCTACTCTCTCAGGAAAGAGCTTCTTCCTAAAATTCAATCTAAACCTCCCCTGACACAGCTTGAGGCCATTTCCTCTCTTCCTATCATTAGTAATTTGGAAGAAGAGACCAGTAGCAGCCTCTCTATAACCTCGTTTTAGGTGGTTATAGAGAGCAATAAGGTCTCGTCTCTTCTCTAGACTAAATAACCCCATTTCCCTCATCTGCTTTTCATAGGACCTGTTTTCCAGACCTCTCCTCAGACTCATTGCCCTTCTCTGGCCTGACTCCAGCACCTCAATGTCTTTCTTATACTGTGGTGCCCCAAACTGGATCCAGTAATTAAGGTGTGGTCTCACGAATGCAGAGTACAGTGGCAGGATCACCTCCCTACTCCTACTGGTTACCCCATTCCTGATCCAGGCCTGGATGCTGTTGGCCTTGGCCACCTGTTGTTTCAAGGGAAGATAATACAACTATTCATAGTTTATATAAGGATAAATGTTGTAATCACATAACCTGATTTTCTGTATAATAAAAGCCAAGTGGTACAACCCACATATTCTTGTAAGCCAAAAAGCTGATACTTGAAACTGTAAAGAAATAAGCAAGTGTAGACATGAAACACCAGTATGTTAACCTGAAAGTGTTAAATTCAGAGTCAATTCTGAAAGAAACAGAATCGTAATCTCCAGACTTAATACGCCCAACACTTAAGTCATGGTAACGTACTAAAGTTCTTATTATAGAAGTTGAGCAAGTTGGATGTACAATGAAAGCAGCCTTAAAAAACTACCTAGAGGAAGAATTTGATTGCCTAATTCTAACTAAAAGTCAAACAGATTAGTGATGAAATCCTCAGGGACACCTAATGATCACATGGGGTTAGGGTTACTCATTAGCAGCAAAAAAGATTTAGTGCATTTTCAAACTTTTGCTGCTTTTCTATATTATGCATAACATTAATTTTATCTCTATTAAGCTTCAGACTTCATGGCATTAATCAGCTTCCACTTTACTAGTAATTAAGAAACAGAGCAGTGTAACACATTCTTGCCAGAGGGCTCTCTGATTCTCACCTCACTTTTTAAAGCTGAGAACATAACTGACTCAGTCCAAGAGGAGACGAACGCAGCACAGGTGCAAACCAGGCAGTGCAGTGGCAATAACTGATAGCTCCTGATATGGGAAAACAAACAGAAAAGGGGGGAATAGGAACACGTGGAGCTGCTGAGTGTGGGATGGGCTGCTGAGGCAGCGGGGCTTGCAAAAACCAAGATAGCTTAGCAACACTGCAAGAGAACAAAATGACCTGAAGGAGATAAGAAATGAACAAGG
>JAOXOE010000001.1:113264661-113293286 GCA_028565055.1 Phoeniculus purpureus
AGGTGTTTAAGGCCAGGCTGGATGGGGCTCTGGCCAGCCTGGTCTAGGGTGGGGTGTCCCTGCCCATGGTGGGGGGTGTTGGAACTGGATGACCTGAGGTTTCTTTCTTAGACTTATCCCATGGTCTTTTACGCAATTAACTCCTTCAGTTGGTGTTACTATATGGGCTAAGACTGATTGCAATTCTACACTTCTAGACCCCAGGAAAACAGTGGGTACTCACAACCATACAGATAAACACAAATGCACAGAAAGGTCCCTGCCATCCACAGGTGTAGAATGTCTATATTAAATACATAGTAATCTCTAAAGAAAATAATAAACTTACATTCCAATATAGCCAGAAGTCACAGCAAACACTTTGTTGCATCCTGAAATAGATGTTCAAAGCAGATCAGTTGAAAAATATTTTTTAAATATTTTCTGAACTTGAAGCAGAAGAAATAGATATAATTTCTTTGGACCTGGCCACAGCCTAGATGTATGACGGCTGTATTTTGTGACATTCAAAAGGTATCTCTATATAAAAATGGTGTCACTTACCACTATTAATAAATGCCCAAAACAAATCTATTTAGAAATCGGAGGTATTTTCATTGTTGATGTTAAACTGCATTCCATGAGTGTTTGCATTTTATTTAATGGGACAAGGAAATTATTTGTCAGAATTTAAAATTCAAAACCACATTTGATGGCTTGTTTTAAGGCCCTTACCCAAAACAGCACTTAAGCTTTAAAGGATTTATTCAGTGTCCCTGGAACTTCATTTTATAGCAAACTGAATTGTTGCCTTAGACAGTGATGTTTTCCGAGCTGCAAGCTGAAGTCCAAGAGCTCCTTTAGGGTTGAAATCTGCATCCAGTGATGTGTCAGCACTCCTGTTCAAAATCAGCAATAGCTTGGTTTATGTATGGTAGCAAGGGTAAGACTTGCTACCCTACATATGACCCTTCACATAACAATCACAAACTATATTTACTATAAGGTGAACTGATAAAAAGATTTCACTGTCAGAAGAATCTAAACCACATTTTGAATATTTGAATGTTTGTTCTGTGTATCTTGTATAAACCAGCATGGCAACAGCTCTAAGCTACTGTCTTTCAACTGTTAAACACTTATCAAATGAAAAACATTTGAGGGTCATTTGGGAATTTTGTTTTCTTCCACTAGATATTTTAAAAGCAAATATTTCCCACAGCAAATAAAGTAGGAAAAAAAAAGCCAGACACCCCCCCTCCCAAAATCCCCAAACCCCCCAAAACCCAAGCACCAGCCCCAAACTTCCGAACACTTTTAATAGGCAAAGTATCTGTGCAATATTTTGGGGAAATTTGGCACTGCAAATCCCCTGTTAAGCTTAAAACAAACTGAGACTTTTATGTGAAGTTCTCCTTCATTTCTTAATGCAGCAGCATTGGAGTGTCAAGGTATTCTGTCACATGTTTGTGAAACTTTTAGAGAAGGTTTCACAGAATAGAGGATAGGAATATTTCTGAGATGTTTTTCTGATTTCTTTTAAACCATCTCAAATAGAAAATCCCTATAGAAATGGCATGGTTTATGTCCTAACCAAATCTCTAATCTTGAGATCTCTCAACAACAGTGATAGCTCTTTTATTTTTCAGAAAAATACTGAGATTAATGTAAAAAAACATCTCCACTTTTTTCCTCTTACTATTTACTGCCAAACCATTGGGATTAAAGGGGATGTTGGCAATATCACAAACTGACCTGTATGTTGAGCTGGATCGTCTCAGCATGTCTTTTTTTTTGTGCAAACATTCTAAGTGACAGAGATACTTTCACTTCCTCTCTGAGTGTCTGTCAGTGTCTTGCTATCATCACCTTTATAAACACGTATTTTTATTTATGTTGTAGATCCATACTGCCTTTACATCCCAGATAGTGGATTGGGTAATCTTTCAGTCTCCCGAAGGACTTCTGTTTTCTTCTTTTTTTAAGACTCAACCAATAGAGCCAACACACAGTAGGAATATCTATCGTGTCAATAACGCTTTCATTTGGACTCTGTTTTTCAACCGGCATGGCAAAGTTTCCTTTGTATTAATGGTGTCATGTAGATGCCTGCCAGCAATAAAGGGAAATGGTGGCTTGATCATGGCTAGTAAAATTCTACATTAAAGGAATACTTTCTGTATCAAAGGGTTTTTTAATCTAAGAAGACATAACAAGATCCAGATGGTGAAAACTGAAACTACATAAACTAATTTCAGACTAGAAATAATGAAGATAATTTGCTAGTAAAATTAAAAGTACATCAAGCATCTTTCAGCACTTCAGATCAAGGCTGAATACCTACTTCAGCACATGGAAGTGCACTTTGCTATACTGTGAGCTTGAATGAGAAATGATTGGATGGTTGCTCCTGTACTGTCATGGAAGCAAGTTCAATTAACAGGCCAGTCCCTTTTGATCTCCAGTTGTTCAAAGAACTACAATAAAAGAGGGTAAAACTGATTACCAGTGTAACCTATAAATAACCTTGTTAAAATTTTATTTGTCAAATTTGCTTTTTATTTTTCTAACAAAACTGGTAGCTTTAGTCATGAAATGGTCCAAAAGAGAAAGAAACTTCTTTTATGATGCAATATATTTTGACTTCCATGGTTAAATTGGATAAGTCGGGATAGCTATACTCTGCATCAAAGTATCGGGAGCATGTACAAATCTGCAGTTTCATTCCCCTTATGATTTTCAGTTTGATTGAAACATTAACCTTTTGAGACCTTCTCCTATTTCTATTCTTGCAAGTATTAAAAGGTTGTCATTAGCCACCTGATTTCATTACTGTGCCTTAAATGTTTCATATGGTGCAACTAAATGGACGGAGGCATCCAGAAAAGGCTCCGGGTCCAGCATGAAATGAAAGAGATGAATAAATCTTAAATACTTCATTGCACAGAGCAGGTTTTACCAAGATTATCTAGTATTTATTATTTCTAGAAGACTGTAATAGTATTGTGAAAGTTTATGTCAAATATGGCTTATATATGGAAGTAACTACATGCAGGCTTGAAATTATATATACACTGGGAACGTTAATGTGAAAAAATTCACAGAATAGTTGTTTGACCTTGAGTGTCACCTTCTCATGATACCTAGCATCAGCCTAGTGAGAAAAAACATCTTTAAGTTATTAAAGTGTGAACTGTCAAGATTAGCGCAGCATTAACAGCTCTTAAAGCAGCCAAACAGACAATAACTTGGTTAAAAAGACCCAAATCTCACCAGACAATTCTGTCCATTTGGACCTTGATGTGATACACTGCAGTGGGATGTTCTTGCACAGAACAAAGAGTGCAGGTCCCTAAGCAGTGATTCATCTCATTTATCACGGAACATTTTAAAGAAAAGAAAGATCACTGAACTCTGCTTGTCACCTATCTCAGTTCAAATCTCAATAGGATAATAGTTACCTGTTCATATGCTTTTCCTTAGTGCTATACAAAAGCTACAGTGTTTGAGGGAAGATCAAAGATTCAGACAAGAATCCGTTTTTTAATGAAAAAAAATCTCATTTTATTACATGGAAAAGATGTAAAAACTCTGATATTATACTGACATCTAAAACATAGAATTTGTTGCATACATGTGTCTACATGGAAGGAATGTGCCTAAATGAGTGCCAGTAAATTCAGAGTTAACAATATGAGAACTGCTATTTACGGCAATATCAAGATATTTTTGAAGGGTCTGATTCTCCCCACTCTCTGATCAATCAGTCTCTCTAAATGTAACACTTGATTTCACAAGAAAAAAATAAAGTTTATTAAATTTGCAAGGTTTTCAAAAGTAAAGAAATGCAAATAATGACTGAAAATAATTTTATATTTCTACTAGTTCATTTTAGTTTTCATAGAATCATAGAACCATGTAATAGTTTTGTTTGCAAGACACCTAACGATTATCTAGTTCCAACTCCACCTTCTGCTACAGCAGACTGCTAAATGTCTCATCCATCCTGACTTTGAATGTATCCAGGGATAGGCCCTCCACCACCTCTGTGGGAAACCTGTTCCAGTATCTCCAGTGCCTCTCAACAGTAATAATTTCTACCTTGATTCTAACCTAAATCCATCCTCTTTCAGTCTAAAGCCATTACCCTTTGTCCTATCACTACATGCACTTGTAAAAGGTCCCTCTCCAGCCTTCCTTCAGATACTAGAAGGCTGCTGTAAGGAACCCCCAGAGCCTTTTCTTCTCCATGCTGAACAACTGGAACTCCCTCAGCCTGTCTTCGTAAAAGCTGTGGTCCAGCCCTCTGACCATCTCTGTCATCCTCTTCTGGAGCCCCAGAGATGAATGCAGTAGTCCAGATGGGGTCTCATGAGAGAAGAAGGAAAACTGATGAGATTGTCACATTTCTTGTGATGTAACCTAGAATACTGTTGGCCTCTAGGCTGTACTCACAGTTACTCACTGTTAGCTCTTGTTGAGGTTCTTGTAAACCAATACTCCTCAGTCTTTCTCCATAGGGCTGCTCTCAATTCCATGCATGTGCTTTGGATCATGGCAATCCAAATAGAACCTTGCACTTGGACTTGTTGAATCTCATGCAGTTTGCACAGGTCTACTTCTCAAGCTTGTTAAGGTTCCTTTGGATAGCCTTCCTTTCCTCCAGTGTGTCAACCACACTACACAGCTTGCTGTGGTTTGCAGGTTTGCTGGGGATGCGTTGTACATCACTGTCCATGTCACCGACAATGATGTTAAACAGCACCTGCTACTGAACCCTGAGGAACACCACTCATTGCTGTTGTCCACTGTTTTATATAGTCAAATTTTGTATATGTAAGTTTTATATGCACAGAAGTCTTCGAGATTGTTGGAATAACAGTTTTTGAAGTCATAGTAATGAATAATTAAGTGAAAAATATTGCAAAAATGTAATCTGTCATGAGCAAGGCAAGACGTAATTTCACAAGCTAGTAGTTTAAGACAGGAGAAAAAAACAGCAGCAAATCTACGCTAAGAATTTTCTTCCAAATAAAATCACATCAAAGGTATCAAGAGGTGATATAAATAATCATGCTTGTGCTGGTTTGAGGGTTAAAGATCTACCACCAACAATTGATAAAAGCTCAGCTAACACCACAGAGGGAGAGTACAGATTATCTTGCAGGAGAAGGCAGGTGGACTAAGAACAGTCAGAGTGCAGGGCTATGCATCTTCTCCACAACTGACTGGGAACTCCCCTAGCCCCCATCCAGAATGTCCTTGCAGTACTAGAATCCCCCCAGGTATCCTAATCCACATTTTCTGTTCCAAATGTGGGAGCTGAGGGGAGTGGTTTGGGAGATACATGAGTTTTTCTGGATCCTGAAACCTAACCCATCACAATGCTCAACATATAAAGGCACAGAATAAGGAACTTTTTCATTTGAGTTTTCTGAAAAAAAATTATGCTATTCATTTTAAATAACTGTTAATAACTGTTTACTACTAAAATAGCTGATCTCTACTAGGTCTTTCATCATCCACTTAGCTCAGAATTTTTTGAATATAAACACAGAGAAAGGCATAGATATCTATGGATGTATTTTCTGAAAACAGCCAAGGGAGAGGCTGATGATAGCTTAAAATGCCATTACCTCTTTCCCTGTATTTTTGCTGTTGGTTAAACATCAAAATATAATCTGGTTATTCAACTGCTTTTTGTAAAGGATTTCCTTCACTGCGTAAACTGGAGCCTTTACCATACATACACTCAGCACCTCGGAACAGGGAGAATGAGATTTTTTGATACATAGTCAAGCTCCACTTTCAGGAACAGAAAAGAACATTACTGAGCCTATTACATATGTGAAGTGCTTTTAGTATAGAATCTGATTTGTGATTCAATCTCTGCTAAAAAAAGTAATCTATTCTTTTCCCTTTTCCTGGAGAACCTTGTACGCTTTTCATTTCTGACTAAAACCACAGTCTTTCCTTTCTTTTTACTACTTCAGAGTTTCACATCTTAATTTGCGAACCATATGCTCCTCTGATCAAATCAGCAGATGTTTCTGCATGTGAGCTCAGCCTGCAAATATCTCCACTCTGTGCCGGAACTAGTAACAAAATTAAACACACAACAGAAACAGAATAATCATTTATTGGTCACATTCCTAGGTTGTCTTTATTGCCACTTAATAGTTATTATTAATATGATCTAAAATAGAACTGTGACTTCAGTGTTTTAAATTGCCTTTTCTTCCATCATCAATGTGTTAGGATTCATCTTGTGATCCTGTTTAAAAGTCACTTTAAAAGCATCCCATAATAAGTGACCAGCCAGAGTCAGGCTCAGCACACTCCCTGGGGGTATTATTTTTTTATATCATTTCTGGCCTTGCATACTAGGCCTGACTCATCTTTCTTATCCCTATCAATGCACTAAAGTATGTATTTAACATTTCACCTCTCTTTCTCTCTAGCCTGTTTTATTCCCTTTGAGCTAAAAATTTGTATGTAGCTGTAGTAGTTGGCGAAAGAAGGTCACTGCATTATTTAGTTTTGTTTGCTTTGCTGAGTGCTGGAGAGAATACTGATGTACTTGGGTGTTTTATTCATAGCACTAATTCATGAGTCATCTCTCTTCACGTATGCATTTTACAGTTGCTGACTATGGACTTGGCAATTTTAAATAATGCTTTTTACCAAATTGCTTTTCCTCTTTAGGCAATTTGAAAAAGAATCCAAGAAAACATAGTTCATATACTCACCTGCAGAAGAATAAAAGAATGATGGTGTATTCAAATATTTTCAGCTTTTCTAAGACACTGGCACGCAGTAAGAAACAGCTCATAGAAAATTCAGAGGCTTTGACTTTTTTGAGCACTTTTTTGAGCATGTATGTACTGATGGTTTTATGCTACAAATTTTCACTTCAGAAAGCTGTATTTACTTCTGTTTCAAGAAGCACTCTTATGCTAATTCCTTGGTTTATCTGCAGGCAGTAACTGAGCACCATAGAGCCACCTCTTCACTTCACATCAGTGGGATAAGGGAGTCAATGAAAGAGTAAGAACAGCAAGAGAAAGGGATTTCAATAGGCAAAGAAAAAGTGGTGCACACACACACACAAATCAAAACACAGTTTCCCATAGTCAGGCAGGTTTTCATCCATCTTCAGGAAAGCAGGCTCCATGACCCATAAGAGTTACTTGGGAATAGCAACTCCATCACTCAAATGCTTCCTCCTTATTTCTTCTTCCCCCTGCTGTATATACTGATCCCTTTAGATAGCTGGGGTCAGCTGTCCTGCCTGTGCCCTGTCACAGCTTCTTGTACACCTCAGTCCTACTTGCTGATGAGGATGGGTGAGAAACAGAAAACCTCTTGAATCTGTGTAAGCACTGTTCATGGCACACCAGTGGGACAGAGCTCTGGTCTTAATAGAAACCAGACGGCCTCTCGCTGTCCTAGAGTGAAATCGGAGCGCTCAACTCGCTCCCTAAAATGCCTGCACCGCAAAACAAGCAACATGGAGAGTAAGCAGGAGTTAGAAATCTGTGCCCAGTCGGGTGATTATGATCTGGTGGCAATTACAGAGACCTGGTGGGACAGCTCGCATGGCTGGAATCCTACAAAGTCAGAGAAACTTTTGGAATATGCTCTGTATAAAGAGCTTTACCACCTACCTGTCACTCATACAAGGCATATAATTTTGACAAATTATGCAAGAAAACCTGATTACATTTTAATTTGGCAATCCTTGCTTAGTTAAACTTCTGATTGATACGGAACCTCCTGTTTTCCAGCTCACAACCCTAACTCACAGAACCACAGAACCACAGAGCATCAGGGATTGGAAAGGACCAGGAAAGATCATCCAGTCCAATCCCCCTGCCACAGCAGGATGCCCCAGATCAAGTAGCACAGGAACATGTCTGGGTGGGCTCCAAACCTCTCCAGAGAAGGAAACTCCACAACCCCCGGGCAGCCCCCTCTAGTGCTCTGTCACCCTCACTGGGAAGAACTTATAGAATCATAGAATCAATCAGGGTTGGAAGGGACCACAGGATCTGCCCTGCCATGGACAGGGACACCCCACCCTAGATAAGGCTGGCCAGAGCCTTACCAGGCTCTCACCACTCTCATGGTCAAGAACTTCCTCCTCACATCCAATCTAAATCTACTTGGCTCCAGCTTTTCTCCTTATTAAGAATTCCTTATTCTTTTTCAATTCTTAATAGGGACAATGCATATTTCCACCAACTGAGAGTGTTACATTTGCAGTTTCTTACTGGCCACTGTATTTAACTGTACAATAACTTCACACATAAACCTTTCAGCTCATTGGCATGAATAATGAATGTGCCAGCAGTGTTGATTTTAAAATGCATGTCAACACTTTAACATCTGAACATCTATGTAAATGCAAGCTTTTAGCAGAATTTCAATTTAACAAATTACAGTTTGTGACTCTAATTTATGAAAACTATGTAAATACCTAAGATTTTTATAGCTGCTCCAGCTTAAATTAATCACAAATTACTAATTATGCCTTTTTCAGCTGCAGGATATGCAAATTTAGTTGCATAAAGAAAAGAAGCATTCCAGAATACATTGATTTCAGAAATGTTGTGCAGCATCTTTTTTGAACAGTAGGGTGCAGTCTTTTAACCTGCTATTGCCTAACTGTCCACGTCTATTTTGTTTATACTGAATTCAAAGTTTGAAGGACAAAAAAGTAGTCTATAAAATAGAAAATGTATTATTGCTAAGATAATACCTGATATCCCAGTCACTGCCTGTATGTAGTGCATTTCTGTATATCACTGCAAAGGGAACATAGATCAGAAATCTTAATACTTTATAAGGAATGGGCTAGTTTGTCATACTACAGCTCCAGCATGCCAAATGAGGAGGAAGTTTGAGAGACTTCCTCGTTCACTTAGTCAGACCAGTATTCCAAAGTCAAGAGAAATGCAGCCAAATGTTCTCCACCCTGCAAATAAGCAGAACCAGGGAAGGTCTTTTATTGACAACTGTAGCAGTGGGATTTGGGAACTGATCCCTTGATGCATTTACAGTGACTCTTCTTGGGCATTTTTTCGCCTTTCTTATATTTCTCACTATCATAGTGTTGAATGTAAATATAAATTTTTCAAACACATTTTAAAACATTTATATATTTATTTCTAGTGTTTTGTTGGTGGCCACAAATCTCATTCTGTGCTTCCTGTAAGGAAAATCTTGTGGTTTCCTACAACTGTAGAAGAATGAAAGTATCAACCCTCTTCTTCTAAGGCCATTTTTCTTTGTCTGATTTTTTTTGGTCCTTTGGTGGATAGCCATTTTTCCACTCAACACTTCTCAGTCTTCATCTGCATTATTTTCCTCACTTTTGGGGTCTATAATCACAGAATCACAGAGTGTTATGGGTGGGAAGGGACCTCCAAAAGGTCATGTAAGTTCAACCTCCCCTGTCAGATCAGGGTAAGCCTACAGCACTTGGTATACCCAGACAGTATCCCATAAATAATATATTGGAAACAACCCAACAAAGCGTTGCTCCAATATCCAGCTAGCATATGGGAAGGGAGACTGAGATCTGGGTTGCTTAGGCTGGAGAAGAAAAGGAGAAGAGTAACCTTCTTCCTGTTTGCCACTTCCTACTTGGGAGCATGTAAAAACTAAGAGACAGACTTTTCTCAGAACTAAACAAGAAAAGAACTAGAGGTAACACGCCCATGTCAGAAGAATCCAGTTAGGTACAAGGAAAAACAGTCTCTGCTCCAACACATTCAAAAAACATGGTCTAACTGCAGAATTCAATCCAATTGTGAAGCTGGCCCTTCTTTCATCTGGAGTCTGCAGTAGGCAACGCCCCTTTCAAATCATTTCATAATGTTTATATTTGAAAACAGTATGCTGTGTATTGCTGTTTGAATTTAATTTATTTATATATTATCATTGCCTGTAGTCCCATTTTAGCCACCACCGTGATGAGCATCGAAGGAAGCAACATGAATCTTATGGCATAGATCTGTTGTGCAAAGGATCCTGTTGTGTATAATGTCTGTGGCATCCCTGTCATATATCTCTCTCAAATGTGGGGGAATTGCAATCTGGTGATATGAAAATTTCACTACACTAGTAAACCTGTTTTCCTTTGTTTGATGTGAAGTTCTTCCACCTTGTAAATTCTTAAAATTAAGTCAAAATTCTTTGTAAAAGCTATTAGCTGGTAGTAGTGCGTTTTAGGGTGTTTCTTCCTTCTTCGCCTCTTTCTCCCTTTTTAAAGGTTTGCTGTGCTTTAGTTTGTAATTGCTGGAATTGTAAGCAAGTATTAAAATGCTACACAGTTCATTGCTCATTTTATGGTTCATAAAATATTTAGAGCCTTTCAATGCAATGTAGCCATGAGTCAGCAGGCTGTTACTTTAACACATTTCATTGCATTGAGAACCTGCATCCTGCAACAGTGTAGTGGAAAAGAGGGTGACCAGAATTTGTTCTTTAAATTCAGAGGAGTTTTAAGAACCAGAATACATTGCTGCTGCTGTACGTACCTCCATTCTTTCCTATTCAGTGTTCTCATCATAAGCCCATTTGGCTGGATGGTCACACCCATTTTTCTTCAGGAAATTATGACTAATGTTCTGTGATTCTGTGGTTCTATGTATAGTGCTCAGTCTCATTTGAGGAAAATTCTGGGGTTTTTTGGCTTTTGAACTCACAGTGTTGGGGTATTTAACTAACATTAGGAAAAAAATAAATTAAAAACCAAATATCTCAAGCATAAGTAATTTGACTTTCAGTAATGCCATCCTTAAATCTTGAAGAATTAATCTATTTTATTTCCAACTTATATTTGAGAAATGCCCTTGTTATTTTGGTTATTTTGCATCTTTGTTGAAGGTAGATCAAAGACCTATTTCACAGATGAGACTAAATCCTGCGCTTGTCCATGAAGTCTACCTAACACTGAAGATTTGTTGTGCTACTGAGGATTTTTTCCAAATTAATTTCCTGATGCTGCAGTCTGACAGTGATGAGGCTGCTGCAGTGCCATTCCCAAGACCAGCCAAGAGCAAGACAGAACATATCTTCCATGCAGGCACATACAGAAAAACAGATTCACATGTGTTCAATACACTCATGCGCATGCATATGTCTGGTTGCACGCATCAACACAGAGAAAACACAGCACCCACACAAACACAGTCAGGGTAAAGACTGTCATCCTGCAACTCATCAGGATGAAGATCTGTTAATGGCAAATTATATATATATATGTGAGTGCTTTGGATTCCCCCCAGCAACTGGGATCAAACACTCTGTCCAGTAGCAGGCCTAGATCCCAGGCTTAGTTCCCTGGCATCTGAACACAGGAGCACCTGAGGTCATAACACTGCTCCAGCTGCTTGTAGATACCACTTCATTCGTACACACACACACACGAAATGTGTTTCTCACAACCTATGGTTGTGACACCACTCACTTGCTTGGACCCCTGAGACCCTCAGCAGGCAATTCATAGCATCTTGTGTCCCTTTTATATCAGACTTACGGCCACCTTGATTGATTTTGCTAAGTGTCTAGTCCTAATCCAGGTTGATGTTCGTTTCTGATCATTCACTGAAATACACTCACACATAATGCACACATCACACTGGCTGCTGGCACTAAGGACATGTGGTCCCCTATGACCCCTGGTTCCCCTCCATTTGCTGGCACCCATAGCCTCATACACATGCACATATGAGGAATAGAGAGCCCCTCATGCAAGAAAATATCCTGAAATAGAGGTGAATGAGAAGATAGGACAGACTGCATCCATCAGGTGTGAGATATGGCCACTCATGTTCACTCTTTACAGACTACTCACCCTTTTTGTCTGATCTTTGTTTACCTTATACCTTCTTGTCCTCATCTTTGGTTTCTCCATTAAACATCTGTCAACTGATTACTTCAGCTCCTGGATGGCTCGCCATTAATATAATACATTCTGTGATTCTGTGATTCTGTAATCAGTTGATCAGGTTTGAGGTAAAATTAATGAATAAATTTTGTTAATGTATTAACTTGTAAGAGTTGCAGGCAAAAACAAAGGCTAACTCAATTTCGGGGAAAGCAGCAAGATGTATTTAATTCATACAACATAAAAACCCCAACGCAAAGGCACACCGAGACTACCACATTATGTAAGAACATTTACATAACAGTTACCTAATTGGGTCAAGCTATTTCCCTCAGAGAGAAGAAACTCCCAGCAGTTCCTTTTCTTACAGAAACTTGATTTCCTTTCAGTGCCAACAGATCTTTTAAGGGCCAATTCTCTGAACCTTGTGCTTCCGTCCCAGTCTTCCATTTCCAGCACGACAATTCCTACAGGCCACAGACAAGGGAAAGCTCTATTACAGCAAGCAAAACCTTTCCTCACTGATCTCTGAGATTCCAAATCTCACGTTCTCTTCATTCCAAGGTAGAGCCTAGCCCAGAGACCTGTGCTGCTGGGCCAGACTAGGTAAAAAGTCTGCTGCTCTCCACCTCGAGCCCCTTTTCTGTACGGGTGAGGCAGGCCGAGAAGCAGGCCCTGAGCTAGAGTGGCGGCCTGGGAAGCAGGGCACCCCCCACTCCCACCTCGAGCCGGAATGGTGGGCCGGGAAGCAAGAATGTAGTGCTGTTCCCCCCGCAACATGGAGCAACCCAGAGCTGCATCCAGTGACCCATGGTGAGCTGAAAAACACTCTTCTTTACTCTGTAGCTGAAGTGGGAGGAGAGGAGATAGATAGGGAGAGAGACAGGAGGAGAATAGAACTGTCTTGACCATGTTTGTGGCACGGGGAAGGCCTCTGCAGATGCTGACCATCCCGTACTCGCAACATGGTGAGCCACTATCTTTCAGCCACTGACCAGCAGGAAAAGAGACTGTCATTTCTGCTACTGAGAAAAGCTGGGGATGATCAAGTATTGAGGAGAGAAGTCGTCTCAGGAGAGGCATCTGAGAATTTCTTTGTGCTTAGCTGGTCTGTTCTGAAAGAAGCAGAAGGACTCAAATCCTTTGACTTTGGGCAAAAGAGGAGACTGGGTTCTTTTTGAAGGCATGTCCCCTGCATTGAGGGATGCAGTTGAGGCTCTGAGGAATCAGGCCTGTCTGATCAGTGTTCTTCTGGACAAGCTATAATGAAGAATTGGAGAGTTCACCAGTATGGAACAACCAAGGTTTTGGTGTCTGCAAACCAGGGTTGCCAACTCATAGGGGATCCGATGGGTGTCTCAGAACAAATAGAAGAGAGGGTAGTTGTACCCCTCTGCGCTTGACTGATGTGCTTTCCCCAGGTGTCTAATGTAAAAATCCAGTAGTAATCTCCCACTGTATTTTTATGCAGAATATATGATGGCATTAGTGATGGAGTTTCTGGTTTGTGTGCACTGACTTGCTTAACCTTTTTTTTCTTCTTTCTGTGTATAGTTATAGATTAAATAAACTCTTTTCATTTTCCCTAAGCTATCCATTGTCTGTCAAATTCCATCTGAGATCTCATCAAGGCATAGCTGCTTTTTCTTTTCCTTTCTTTTTTTTAATTGTGGACTTGAATCCACCACACATGTAAACAGAAAAGTTTAGCACAAATCCATAAAATTACAAAAAAATCCAAAAAATTAAAATCTTATACTTGTAAATTATTTCTCTTTGCAGCTATGTGGGTATTTACACCAGTTGGTAAAGTGGGTTAAACAGATGTTTGAAAATACATAACTCACATTGATAATTTCTCCTAAAACCAGATTTCACCTTATCTATCCATTTGCAGCCTTATGAGTTTAAATCTAACTTAGGCAAGTGACTTACACATCCATTAGAATTTAATGCATGCTTTTCTAACTTGAAGTCTTTGGATTTGACTGTGATCAGCTCTGCACATCAGAGTGCAAATGCATGAAGAAGTTAAGGGCAGCAAGAAAACTGTAAGCTAAATTAAAGGACAACACTGGAATAAGAACAAAGACAAACGGATAATGAAAAAAAAAGATAAAATAAGAAGGAAAGTTGGAAGGTAACTTCTATTCATTATAGGAGTAGAATTCTGGAGCAGCAATAGTTCAGAAAACTTATGTGAAAATAGAGACAAGATGGAAACTAATAAAAATTCCTTTGAGCCAGGAAATTACTGAGTTTTTTTCTCTCTCTTTTGAGTAGTCAGACTGTGTAATACACTGCATTAATCATGGTCATTTTTGTCTCAGAAAATACAAAGCTGGAAACCATAACTGTAGGATGTGTCACACTCAAAGCTGGATCCTGTGGTTGTGTATGAAATGTTCCTAAACCTGAAGGTTTGTTGTGTTACTGGATTTTGTCTAATGTTATTGGACACTAAACAGTTCTTCCCTCGTGTAGTGGAATTCAAGAGATGGTGACTGGAGCTGAGCAAATAATAAACATTCCACTCAGTGAATCGCTTTACTGTTTGCAGGTTTTCCCAGAGCACATTGCAGTTTCCAGTCAGCCTTATTATTCTTCAAATAACTCCTTTGAAAGAGTCCTGGTCTTTAGATTGCATTTCATTTTCTTGGAAACACTGGTTGCTTAAAATTCAAACTATTGTATTTAGACACATGGTATATGAAGTTTTTTTGTTCGTTGGAGAATTGGTGGCAGTCTTTAAAAGAATCACATTCTGGTGATAAAAGAAGTCTGTTATTCTGACAAAATTTCATGGTGTATGGTAAAACTCAAACTGTATGTAAAGAGCTGGAACAAGGCCAATGATACCACCTCTGTCACAGGTAGACAATCGGTATGTATTGGAAAACTTTTCACTTCAGCTATTCCATTCTGATAGAGACAGAAATTTAGTTTTATACGCAGTGTTAATCATGTGTTGAAACATGCTAAGGACAAAGAACATAGGCTAAAATGTTCTTAGATTTTACCTACTTGCTGCACAATTTCTATGCAACATTTGTATGGCTCAATCAAACACAGAATGTTCATTTATTCACTTGGTCATGCCAAAACATGAAATATAGAAGGTACATGACTAAATTTCTATTTTGATGCTTAAAAGATCTGTTTGTATCGATATGAAACTCCACAGAATGAACAGATGTTCCAGAATAGAGTTGCTGCAGTCATCTGCTGCCAACACTCAGAGAAAGAGTCTCTTAATGTATTCTCAGTCATCCTCTGAATTTCATATTGGTCTCTCTGTGATTCCTAAAATATTGCTGTCCTGCTGAAAACCTTCCTCTCTCAAAAAGGACTTCCTGATTTACCAGATATCCACCTCAGAGAAGAGTTTACTCATTTACTTCATTACCTGGCTACTACATAGCTATTTTGCAAAGTACGTAACATCAGGCCTTCTAACTTCAGAATCATAACAATGTCCTGAAAAGCTTAACATCTAAGCCACTTGGATGATGGAAAAGAGTGATTGCTGAAAAACCCAGACAGTCGTGGTAAAGCAATGATTAAGGGAAGAATAATATCAATACTATATCCAGAAGTATATATAGAAGGGGTATATTACCTGTACCTTGCAGATCTTTGAGCACTCACAAGAGATAGATACAAAAGGTGAATGGTCCTTTCCAGTGGTTGCTCTTAGAAGAACAGCAAGATGTAGCTGCAGCTCAAGTATAACTACAAAACTGATGATCTTCCAACAATAATTCTAGCTTTTACTTGATAAGAGTTGAATTTTTTTATTCTCCCATTCATTCCTGGCAAATGCCCAATGTGTCTGAGGTGATGACACTTCCCAGCCGCCCCCACTGAAACACTCATGCTAAGGATAACAAAGACAGAGGTGATAGAAAACAAGATCATTTCTAGATGAATAACAGATTTTCTGAATAAATGTTGCACACTGAGGAAACGAAAACCATAATTAGCCGTTTTCATAGCAACCTCCTGGTTACTTTGGTCAATACTTTTCAATAATTATTTTGAATAAGAACTCAGCTTGCTCAGCAAAGCTTAGAATGGTTTTTGGACACGTTATTCAAATCAGCTGCCAAGATGGTCAGAGCCTTGAGGTGTGCTGATCAGCTTAACTCCCTGAAGGCAGCCTGATAGTAGTTTAAGGAAAAAATATTCAAGAATTCTAAAGCTTAGCAAAGTCATCAATACCCAGCCCTTCACATTTATTGGAAAGATCTAAAGTATCAAGATTCAATATCCTTCTCAGTCTGAGAAGTTTTATGTCTGCCTGCAAAGTGCCTATTCAAAAGCTGCAAGTGGTGATAGCATTCTCTATAGCCCTCATCAATCTGGTCTCAGTAAGGGTGGAAAGTAAGATTCATGAGACTAGGCAAAGCCAGGAAGCTTGGAGTCTTGTTTGGAAGTCACTCCCTCAGAAAATTTTGAATTTTCTACAACATTTCCTTTCAAAAAAATTGCAGTTCAGCTGTGGGATTGCATGTTTATTAACTTGTGGCATGCTGACTCCCTGTAAAGGCATATGTTCTCTTGAAGTCTTCAGGAAACTCTGCATACGTATCTACTATTCCAGAAGAGTTACCCATTTTAGAGAAGAAAAGCTACTAATCTTGATGCTGTAAATGAATAAATC
This sequence comes from Phoeniculus purpureus, assembly GCA_028565055.1. Classification (NCBI taxonomy): domain Eukaryota; kingdom Metazoa; phylum Chordata; class Aves; order Bucerotiformes; family Phoeniculidae; genus Phoeniculus; species Phoeniculus purpureus. Next base: position 113,281,200 of record JAOXOE010000001.1, read on the forward strand.
ATTAGAGATATGATGCAATATTTGAAACAGGTATTAAGCTGTCACTGGATAATGAATCAGGCATTACTTCTCCTGCAGTGTCTAGTACATTCTAATCACAGTTATATCTTGGGCAGATCTACATGATTCAGTTTTGACTTGAAGTTTTTTCTTTATCTCATAAAAAGTAGTAACAATGCTAAAAATGTATTGTGTATACTCTTGTTCCAATAATTATCTGATGTAAAATTCACTATCAATGAAAACTAATGCTCACAACAATACACTAATTGTATTTAATTTGTTTAACTTCCCCTATTTTTATAGCTGTCATGAAACTTTCAAAGGTTATTGATCAATATAGGAATATCCTAAACTGTCTATAAGGGGAAGTGAGATATTTTAAATTGAGAAGTTAAGTTTCACAAAAATGCTTGTACTACATAGTATTCTAGTGAGACTTTGGCAAATTGAGTTCAGTGAGGCTTTTGACATCATGTCCCATGACATCCTCACAGCCAAAGTTGAGTGGAGTGGATGGTTGGATAGTGAGGTAGACACACTAGTAAAGGGCAAAACTCAAAGATCTATGGTCAGTAGAATCAAGTTGGCCCGTGAACAATGGTGTTCCTCCAGGATTAATACTGAGTTCAGTCCTATTCAATATATTCATCAATGACCTGGATGAGGGGACAGATTGTACTCTCATCAAGTTTGCTGATGATACAAACCTTGGAGGAGTGGCTGACACCAGAAAGCTGTGCTACTATCCAGTGTGACCAGTGTAGATTGGAGAGTTGGGTGTAGAAAAGCTTGATGAGGTTGAACAAGGGCAAGTAAATAGTGCTGTATCTGGGGAAGAACCACTCCATTCATCGGTACAGGTTGGGAACTGACCTGCTGTAGAGCGGCTCTGGAGAAAAGGACCTAGGAGTGCTAGTGGACACACAGGCTGACCATGGGTCAGCCATGTTCCCTTGTGGTCAAGGACAACAGTTGGAGTTTCATTAAGAAGAGAGTGGCCAGTCGGTTGAATGAGGTTCTCCTCCCAATCTACTCTGCCCTAGAGAGGCATACTGAATCTGAAATACTGAGTCCAGTTCTGGGCTCCCCAGTTTAAGAGAAACAGGGAGCTGCTGGGGAGAGGCCAGCCCAGAGCCACCAAGATGGTCAGAGGGCTTTAACACCTTTAGCACATAGAGCTTTATCACTCTTCGGCCTCAGCAGGACAGGGGGAAAAAATATGAACACGGTAATTAATATGGTCTTGATGGCCTAGTGATATGGGATATCTCTTTGGTCATTTTGAGTTACCTGTCTTGGCTGTGTCCCCTCTCAAACTTTTGTCCATACCTATCCTATTGGCTGTTGGTAGGGGAAGTTTGGAGAGACAACCTTGATGCTATTGTGATATCAACACAGTTTCAGTTCCAAAGATGAAGCACAGCACTATGAGGACTGCTACAGGAAAAGTCAGGCCTTGTTCATCAATAAAGCCAGTGATGCCTGGGTCAGAGACTGGGGTTCAGATGCATGAACATAACAATCATTTTGGACTCCCCTAGTTATCCAAGCTGGATAGATGCTTGCTTAGATGTGATTTAGATGGCTGGCAGATGTTACACTGAATTATGATGTGAGGTAACAGGTGGATGTCAGTGAGGATAGTGCACCATATCTAAAATAAACAAAATAGAAATATATTAAGTGGAACCCAGAACTGAAATAGTAACTAGTTCGGAGGATCTGAGTGTTTCATCATAATCTTGGAAGACATTTGCACTGTAAGTAATCATATCTGTTATCTGCTAAAAATTAATGTTCAATAAATAGTAGAGTAATAATAGGTAGTATCTGTGTTTGCAGTGTTTCTTTTTAGTGGATGACAAATGAAAAAGAAACATGGCTGATGAGATGGTGATTCTGGAAGCACATCTGTACATACTTAGTTTCAGTCAAGCCTGGAGTCCGTGTGACAATAAAATTAATTCCCATTAAAACCAATGGTGCCTGTATTAAATGTTTGAGGTCCCAAACTGAAAAAAACCCACAATACTAATCAGCTGGATAACAGGATAACAGCTGTTATCCTGGATAACAGGAACCCACAGGGGAGAGACCTTGTAAGTTTAGTGGGGCAATAAGAAAATAAGGGAAATCAAGGTAGGTTTTTGGTAAATATGCATGCATCGGTTACAAACCAGAATACAAAAGTCCACTTAGGGCAAATTAATATGGAGTTAACTGTACTCATCAGCAGTGAGATATATGTCTTGAGATAAACTTAATGTAAGAACCATGAACCAAAACTAATAGATTCTGGCATCCCACACACAAGTGAGAATTTCATGTTAAGATGTACCGTATCTGCAGGTATTACTTTATTATAAACCATTGGGGGCTTTGTGCATTCAAAACTGGGTACAGCTGGCATATTAATTTAGTTTAATTTGAGAAGCGCTATTAAGATTTATTAAGTAGTGCAGGGAAAAAACAGAATAGCTTGAAAAATTCACAAATATTGTAGAAAAATTCATGGTTTTTAGTCTGAATTTTAGCAAATTAATTTGTTTAGCTTATAAATATGCTTAAATATTAAAATAATGTTAAATGCACCTACAAAACATCTTTCTTTTAGGCATAATACTACTCCTATCGCATTCTCTGTATTCATCTATTGCTGGAAAAAATGTCTTACTCAACGTACAGGTGAAAGGGTGCTGTAGGTTCCCTGGGGCTACATGTAAAGAACAATTCTACCATCCCTCCTTGCTGACCTAGCCTTCCTGAAAAAGACATAGTCGTCCGTGACCACATTCCAGTCATGCGAGCTGTCCCACCAGGTCTCTGTAATTGCCATCAGACCATAATCTCCTGAATGGACACAGATTTCTAACTCCTCCTGCTTATTCCCCATGCTGCTTGCATTGGTGTACAGGCATTTCAGGGACTGAGCTGAGCGCTCTGATTTCACCCTAGGACCATAAAAGGCCACCTGGTTTTCAGTAAGACCAGAGCTCTGTCCCACTGGTGTGCACCCATCAACTATCCCATCCCTTTTTGAATCTAGTTTAAAGCCCTCTGAATAAGCCCTGCCAATTCTGCACCAGAACCCTTTTTCCCCTCTGAGATAAACCTCTCCCATGTGGACCTGCCAGATCTGTTGTCTTATAGAACCAGTCATTATGAAAAAACCCAAAGCCTTGCCTGTAACACCATTCTCGTAGTCAGGCATTAAACGACTGAGTCCTTCTGCTCCAGCCCATGTCCTCACCTGAAAATGGAAGTAATGAAGAGAATACAATTTGCGCAATTGACACCTTTTTGGTTTTTTTTTTTTGGCCCCCTGGTGGCTAGAGAAGGCTACACTGTCAGAGCTCTGGGCATGACTTCTGGTTTCATTGCCTTTTAAGGCTCCCGGTTTTGCCTGCACCACGTTGCTTTCCGGCTTTTCCCTCGAGAGACTATGACCCTCAGCAGCACCCCCTGAGATTTCCCGTTCAGGGAATCCCCAGATCACCAAGAAACCTCAATAAATAGTGTTTGGGGACCCGTGCTGTCAGAGCTCAGCATGCTTTGACTGATCAGCCTGGGGATGAGAAAGCTCAAAGGATATTTTATCAATCTATCAAAGTACCCAATAGCAGAGAGTAAAGAGGGTGGAACCAGGGCAAACTGCCAGTTAACAGGACACCTAAAGATGCTGAATATCTGAAAGGCATCTTGCTGAAAGCCAGTCAGTCACCATCTCATGGGCTAGCTGCTCAGTCCAGAGACAGAGGGATGATTTTGGGGCATACTTTAGTGGGCCACTACAGAACTGTGGGAAACTCTGCCAACATACATACATTTCTTCTTTTCACTGCTAACTTATTGCTCTTTACTTATACAAACCTATCATTTATTATGAAAGACTAAAGGGATTTCTGCAGTTGTGCAAAGAAATCAGATTATCTGGTTGTTTTATTAAAATATAGATGAATAGGTGGCCAGCAAAGATTTTTCACCCTTTCAAAGTGAAAAAGTGAAAAAAAAGGGACTAATAAGTTGCACAGATGAAAATCAGTGTAAACAATAACTCATTTACATTTTTAATTTTGTTAAGAATAACAAAAAATACATTTGGTTTGAATTCAAAGAAATCGAAGATTATGCATGGTGATATTAAGCCCAGAAAATATCAAGAAGGGAGAAATGAGGAGGACAATATCAGAAATAGTCAGCTACGGTGATAAAAAAGCCAAATAATGAAAGGGAATCCAGCCACAGAAGGACTTGGAATTTTTAAACAGGCTAATAGATGAGAAAGGCAGCTCTGTGCAGATAAATACAGCGTAATGATTACTTTGATGAGTCTTTGTTTCACAGCTCTTTGTGCAATGTAAAATAGGGGAAGTGGAGGGAAAAAATGAAAACATTCAAAGCCATGTCTGTGAGTGTCAATAATAAGTGATGAGGATGAGAAAGACAAAAGACAAATATCTGAGCATTTGTTGTGCCTTAATTTCATACATCTGTGTAAATTGTAAAACCTGAGGCGTGACTGAGTGCAGGAGTCCGAGAAAGTAAGAGGTGAATGTGCTTGTTGAGGTAAATACGTACTCAAAAATTATTTGGTTATTGCATTTCTAGATGTAGCCTTAATTACAACATAGGAGAAGTTCAGGGAGAGCAACATCAAAACCTAATAATTTTATATTGCACTTTTCATCTATGTTCCCTGAGTTTTCGTCCTAACCAAAGAACGAATGCAGATCAGCTACTTGTGCAGTTCTATGGAAGGGAAAAGCACGGAATAACAGACCCATTTTTAACTTCAGTGAACCTTTATTGACTTAGCTGTCACGCACATGGATTCACAAGAAAATCCTGGGATAAATTTCAATGCAATCCCATAAAATCTCCATAATCACAAATAAAACTGTGCATATATTATTAACTCTTATTGTATCTGTTTTGAGACAGCTGGTGGTCAGATTGCACAGCTAATAGCCCCCTCTGATAACAGTGCCTTTAGCGTCTGCATTGCATGCCCACCACTTGTGCATATGTGTCGAGTATAAATCCATTACTGTTTTGCTCACCGGTAAAACACAGCCAGGTTTGGACAGCTGTAATAGAGTACTTTACAACAGTTTAGGACAGAAAGTGAAGGAAACCGCTTCCCATTAATTCTTCAGGGAGAAGTCAGGTAGGCTGAAGGTAATTAGAATTTGGCCAGAACTCTAAAGAAGACCGTCTTATTTTTGCATAAAATACAATGGAGTTTTTATCAACTCTTGTTATGTATGAGGAAATAGTCCATGGGAGATACAGAGCATTTACTCATCTTAGCATTTTGAAGTCCTTGCTTTCTTTGTTACTCACACTTCACAGCTTCCTTTTTGGGCTTTTAGCTCATGAGATACCTGAGAAATAACAAGTGATATGGAAATAATGTGGCTATAAATAGAAAGCTTTCTGCTTCCTCTGGGTAGAAGCTGAAACCATTAATCCCACCATTAGAACTGTTGTTATGCTGCCACAGCTGCTGGGTCTGAACTCGTTTGAATATTAATCTGCCATGATATTCTGCATTTACTGTGAAACTGAGATCTCTGACCAAGTGCTTTGCAAAGAAGATAAAATCGCATCTATATAAACACGTCACTGATTTATCAGTTGCTAAAAAACTATTGTGCTCACTTCGGCAGCACATATACTAAAACTGGAACGATACAGAGAAGATTGACATGGCATAAGGATAACATGCAAATTCTGTTGTTTTGATTCTATGATTCTGTGTCAGGAGGATGGAGCCGGCATCTGCTCAGTGGCATCCAATGATAAGACAAGGGGCAACGGGTGTGACCTGGAACAGAGAAGGTTCCACATCAACATGAGAAGGAACCTCTTTCCAGTGAGGGTGACAGAGCACTGGAAGGGGTTGGCTAAGTGTGTTGTGGAGTCTCCTTCTCTGGACATGCTCCTGTCCCTAGGGTATTCTGCTGTGGCAAGGGGATTGGACTGGATGATCTTTCGAGGTCCATTCCAATCCCTAATGCTTTGTGATTAGAACAAATCTGAATGTCTGCTTTCAGGATTTGTATACAAAGTATAAACCACTATTCAAGCCCATCTTTATTTATATAAAGTTTGTCTGAATGTCAGTGTTTCAGATGTGCATTTATGCTGAGGAAGAATATTTTGCATGTTAAAGGACAATATCTTCTGCAAAGAAGAGAAAGTTCTGGTGCAGATACAAATTTCTCAGGCAGTCTTGTAGGCTGATTCAGATGAAAAGCTTTTATAGAAAATTATTTGCACTATCAAAAACTAAGCCTTTGTGTCAAAAGGAACTGTTATCTTTCTCCTCTCTAGAAAACATTTGGCTAGAAACATGCAATTAATTCTTTTAGAGTCTTCAGAAAGTTATCACCTATTGGATCTACAAACTAGCAAAATTGCTTTCATTTGAACACAATTGGCTCAACTAATCACTGTTTGTTAATAGCATTTTCAAGAAAAAAAGGAAACCTGAATGTAGTGACTGCTTCTCATTAAATCTGTGTGAACAACAGTGCTCCGTGTCAGCTATTGTACATGATAATTGTGGCAACAAGTGGCATTTCTTTTTGTGATAGCAGATTTTAAATCTGCTGCAGTATTTAAAAAAAGAGCACTTGCATTTTATTGCATTAAAGCAATAGTGTGCTACACTGTAAACAAGTATCACCCCCAGCCTCTGCTCTGTAACACAAAAGTTCATAAATATTTTTAAGGGACAAAACATAACTTGTGTGCTTATTCTGTAGCTAATACTCTGGCAGAGTAGTGTGAAAGGAAGATGATGGAGAAGAGTATAAGCAAATGTTTTCCTATGTCATATCTTACTGACTTTGCCCAAGGGGAAGGAATGGGGGAAGAACAAAATCAACAGCTTTCCTGTAGACAAGAGCTGCTGACCTACTCTAATCTCAAGTAAATTTTCTCATCAGGAGAGAGTGACAGGATGAAGACATGGCAGAAGTGGGCAGAGATAGTCTGACAGAATGTTTCCATTGGAAAAATGTTGATTTGTCAAAGTAAAACATTCCCTCAGAGCATGTTGATTCCTAGAGCAATGAGGATGACAGCAAATTTACCTGCATTCCTACCTGAAAGTTTCCAAGAAACTTTCAATCTTAGTCAGAATGCTTCCAGATATTGTAGTATGTCCACAGGTCAGGTGGTCATGTAAGGTGTGTGTCCAGTCCAAGGACCCAAGGGAGAAATTTATTTATCTAGACAGGGTTGCCAGAAATACATTTTTGGGATAGTCAGTCTTGGTGTTGGGAACATAAAGACGTATTATTGGATTTCATTTCTATATAGATTTGCCAAGCAATTTTATTATGTTATTAAATCATTTTTCCTTCAGTTGTGATATTTTTCACTGAAATGAAGTTCTTTTTCTTGGCTAGCTCTCCCAGTAGGTGTCTTGAGAACTTCAATATGTATCTGGGAAAGTTTAGGACAACATTTGCTAAAGCATCTTTCTCTCAGAGGGCAACAATATCTATCTCAAAGCAGTGGATATTTTTGTAGATCATAAGATCAGAAAGGCAAGAATAGCGTTGTGTTTAAGACAGGGGCTTGATGTTCAGGGCTTCATAATTCAGTCCAATACTGTCAAAAAGGTATTTTGCACAGCCTTAGACAACCCACCTAGTCTCTTCATATCCTTTATTTTTTTCACTTTTGAAACAAAGCATGATATATTTAAGTAATTTATGACATTTATGACATGCATCACAAATTGTAGTTAGGATGTATTTTTTCAGTAATAAAAAATTACAGTAAACACAGGAAAACTCAATGATATTACAGTTCCAACTAGCAAAATAAAATCCAGTCCTGCACAAAAATTGCACATGAATGTTGGCACATCACAGTTTTGTAGCCTGGAAACAGCATTATAATTTTTTTTTCAAGTGACTTCTTGTCCTCACTTTTCTCTAGAATGAATAAATCATCTCTTTTTTTGATGCTGCTGGTTTCCTCTGGTTTTCAGTCTGATGTGAATTGGTTCAGCCAGAACATAGCTCTCAATATCATTGCTGCGCTACTGATTAGTTTTCTGAAAGAAGCCAGAGTGAAGAAGAATGGCAGGTTATATTGATTTACTTCTAATGATCTGTTTCTGAACTACAGCTGGGCAAAATGTTCTCCTGAAGGCACATGCAGCTGTGTTCATGGCTCGTCTCTGCGTCATTATAAGAATTAAAAACCAGTAATGGATTCTGTCGTGCTACTGCAGCTTTCTACATTTTTTAGTATGGAAAGGACCCAAGAAGTCTCTTTAGAGTTTTTGAGAAGGTAATTTATTCACCGACGGGTGCACAGGGGCTTGCACTACCACAAAAGGTGCATACCTAACTGGCCTCAAAGCCCTGATTATATGCTATAAAATAATACATATTCATTAGATATTCCAACATGCCTATACATATGCATAACCTGTCCCTGCTTCCTATGTTAATGAAATCTCCCCCTTCTTGCACTTTTTTTGGTAAGGGTCTTCTAGGGCGTCTGGACACCATCTTGTGATGAAGTAAAAGTCTTCAGAGTTGAACTTTTGCACCCCTTCACTCCGTACATGCCCTGTTGTTTCCTGTCACCAGTCCAGACCATATAGCTGATCCCTACCAGCATTTTAGCAATCAGTTTCTTCTTTGACAGAGTGCACCTAGCCTCCCATCTTTGGGAGTTTTAAGCTTAGCTTAGTTGCTATGCTTTATGATTTTTAACAATAATAGGTAGTTACTATATAATCCTAAGTTAATGCTCACTCCATCAATAGTTAATGCTCACTCCATCAATAATTAATGCTCACTCCATCAATCCCCCCTTTTCTAGATCATAGGCAAATTCTTTTGCCTACTTCGTTCATGAGGAAGGCACTGAACGATAGCAATATTTTCCTTCCATAGTATTTTCATGTATGCTACAAATAGAGGCTAAAATCATCATTCGCTTTAACATCCTATAATTCCAGATAAACAATAATATTGTTGAAACAAAGCCCACTAACACTGACATTAAAAACATAACAATTGGGTGACATTGGTTAGTAGATCAAGAGAGGTTCTCCTCCCCCTCTGCTCTGCTCTGGTGAGACCACATCTGGAGTATTTTGTCCAGTTCTGGACTCCCCAGCTCAAGAAGACACAGAGCTGCTGGATGGAGTCCAGTGTAGAGTAATGAGGATGATGAAGGAAGTAGAATAGCTGCCTTATGAGGGAAAATTGAAGGAGCTGGGTCCCTTCAGCTTGGACAAGAGGAGACTGGGAGATGACCTCATTGATGTTTATTAATATGTAGTCATTAATAAGTGTTAGTGTCAGGAGGATGGGTCCAGGCTCTTTTATTATGTCCAATGATAGGACAGGGACAATGGCTGCAAGATGTGTTCTAGGAGGATTCATGTTAAGAAAAAACTGTTCTAACTGTGAGGTTGACAGTGCGCTGGCATGGGCTACCCAGAGAGATTGTGCAGTCTTCTTCTCTGGAGACATTCAAAACCCACCTGGACATGTTCCTGTGTGACCTACTCTGGGCAATCCAGGGCTATTGGATTGGGTGATCTTTCAATGTTACTTCCAACCCCTAACTTTCTGTGATTCTGCGAGTGTCTATTTGTGAGTTAATAGAAGAAACTACAAATTATCCATGAGAAAGACCCTCAGTCTGCCTAAAGTTGCTGAGGCCTTTCTGCAAACTCATCTGCAGCCACTCCTCTTTAATTTTATGATAAAGTTGTCCAATCATTTTCTTCTGGTTTTAACAGGTGTTTCTGTTTTCTGCATTTTGAAAGTAATTGCACAAGTAATGAAAACTTGCAGTGTGTCACAAAGCTGAAGCTTTTTTTCCTGCTTTGTGTTTTGGCACTATACCTCATTTCTTAAGCAACGGTGTATTAACCAATGCGACAGATGTGAGTCACTTGTGGTCTCTTGCTTTTTAGTTGTTCACTTTATGTCACTTTCAATCTTTAGGTGGTGTAAATTAGAGTAGCGCCATGTGATGATGACTTTTGACACAGGAAAAATTTTTCTCTTAAACCTGAGTGATATAAACTCTTCTGAAACAAATTTGAAAAATCTCCTTCCTTGCGTTTTTATTTTATTTTAGAAGAAAAGGCATGAAATAACTGTTTGCAGCACCCCTTCAAATACTAATCCCAAATATGTAAGAGTTATTTTCCTGACTTACACGATACCTATGTAGGCAATGGCAGCACTTCCTCTGAAGCACTTTATCTTGCACGTCCCAGCAGTGAGAATGGCCATTGTGCATGGCATCTGACTCACACAGTGTTGTGGACATGCTGGGATTGCACTGAGGGCTTTAGTGCATTCTGGAGCACAGAGAGGGTTTGATACACTCTACAGAACAGACATAGAGAAGCCCTAGCATGGATTGCTTCAAAGATCAGAGATGCTCAAAGCACATATTATATAAATGACAGGCTTCCCTTTGCTTGTGGCACATAAAGGTTTGTTGGAGAAACCTGGGACAGCAGACAGGGAATGGGAAAAATTCAATTTCTGATGTAAAAAATGCATAAACTCTAGGGTCTTGCACTAGTTCTGAAAAATAATTTCTTTGCAGCTTGCAGCTCTATTAACATAATTTAAATGGGGTTTTTATGCAGTAACTCCACTCAGATCATCTCAAGAGGGGCTGCTAATGTGCTGTGTGTTTTCAAAGCTATTTAGTCTGGAAATGTCCAGAGGGCTCTAAGGAGACTTGAATTGGGGCCTGGCAGTAAGCAGTGTTGCTTGCCTATGGCTTCCATTCTGGGAACATATCAATGCTCCGTCACTGCTTTATTGTGACTTAGACTTTGTATTCCACTATTGTAGCACAGAAAAACAACAATAAAAGATTTCGCCATGGGATGTGAAAATGAATTCCAGACTAGTTTGTCTCTTCCTGTTTAGTTTATCTCTTCCCTGTAACAAGACAACCACTCATTCATGTCACTAAAAAAGGCAATTATACCCCTTTTTAATCCATAGACTTTATGCTGTTTATTTATTATTTTAATTGGCACAAGTGTTAGGCACTTATGTAGATACTGGAAAAGAAAAAGAACAAAACTCATTCAATTAAGAGTTCACATCTCCATGGTGTGGGAAATTACCTCTGACTAGAGATGGATTGGAAAATGTGCTGGTTTAATCAATGGACATTCTGGAGCAGGGTCTTCCCGGTAGGATTTTTTTATTCATAGAACTTTGTAGATTTACTTGGGAAAGAATGGCCAGCTATGACTGAGAAAAATGCCTTTTCCTACAATGATATTTCAGACAAAGAGAAAGACAGTATTTTCACAGAATGTTTTTAAATAAAAAGCTCTTTCTTTTAGTGGCATTGAAGTGAGACCTTATAAAGTTCCCTTTCTGAGCAGCTTTAATAACTGCACTGGTAAAGAGTTCAAGTGAGAAATATTTATTAAAGATCTAGAAACTCTTTAATTTACAAAATAAACAGCTAAATAGATGATATTGGTTGGAGTATGCAAGTAGTAATTTTCAAATCATTTGCAGATGTTTGTGTGAGGTAAGTTTAAAACAAGAAGAGGAGAATTTCTGGTCCAGATGAAAGAAAATCTAACTTACTGTGACTCTTCAGGCTGCCGTTAGAGCCAAATCCTTATTTTGAAAGGGTTTGTTAGTTCACATTTTAGAGGTTAGCACCTGTGACTGTGAAGATCTTCAGTCACACAGATGGATCAATGCTGTTCAAGAACAATGCTGTTCAATTCTTCAAATATCTGTAGACTTAAGAGCAAACGAGTGAAGCTGCTGAGACTCTGAGGAGCTTCAAGTGGTTTGAATCTGGATCAACGAAAGAAAATATTAATATTAAAATATTAATACAGTTTAAGCTGTGTTACCAAAAATACAATTTTCATGCCCTGTTACATAAACACTCAAAAATAAAATTGCTTGGGACAGCCCAACTAGAAAGAGTGAATTAAGCTGGCAAACAAGTGGGTTTTTGTACCGTTTTTTCATAAAAGCAGCAGTGAGTGGTTGACTGTTCTCTTCACTCTGGCAAGAGCAGACAAACTCGTGGGAG
>JAOXOE010000001.1:113299695-113323864 GCA_028565055.1 Phoeniculus purpureus
GTTTTTACAAATATATTAACAACAAAAAGAGATCCAGAGAGAGTCTCCATCCTTTACTGGATGCAAAGGGGAACATTTTTACCAAGGATGAGGAAAAGGCTGAGGTACTTAATGCATATGGTTCTATTATCAATCGCTTCCTTCCAAATGTAAGCAAGGTACATTAGTCTGAGTAGATAAAGCATCATAGTCCTCCATGTCCAGCATGCTTATTCCTATTGCTACAAACAAGAACAAATCTCTCTTCATTTTAGCAAACAATAGAAATCAGACAATCCTTCATTCCACTGATGTCTTAAGTAGCACTCTTATTTATATTCATCAAGTTCCTAGGGCAAGATAGATACTCTTCCTTGCCCAGTGCCATGTGTCTCTCTCTGAACAACAGATGATAAAATGGCATGAAGGAGCCAGAAACAGGAAGCTTCAACCCAGTCATACCAGTTCAAAAAAACCACCTAAGCTTGCAATTCCAATTCAGCTACCACAGATTGCCACAACAACATCCCAATGCCTCAGGCCAAAAATTCCACCCAATTCACAGACTCAAAGAACATTAGGGATTGGAAGGGACCACGAAAGATCATCTAGTCCAATCCCTCTGCCATGGCAGGATTACCTAGAGCAAGTCGCACAGGAACATATCCAAGTGGGTTTTAAACGTCTCCAAAGAAGAAGACTTCACAACCCTGACCGTGAAGAAGTGCATTCTCAAATTCATACAATAGCAGGCAAAAGCAATCAGGGTCTTGTGAGACATAGATTATTAATAATAATATATATATCATAATTATATGTAAGCTATCACATGAAAGTTTATCTTTAAGGAGGATTGCGATTTTGTAAATGGGCAATAAGGCAATAAACCCTGGCATGTGTAGATTTGTCAGGTTAGAAGTGAGCACAGAGTGTATAAGGATGTTTTAGCATCAAGTATTCCTTTAAGATGGCTATGAAATCAACAAACATTTTTAGGCATTTACAAGGCCAAGTTCTGATAATGATACTTTGGTGACCCTCAATCTCTAATTAATGTTGATGTGACAAAAAACTAATGTTTATGCAGTATGCTACTCTAACACATTCTGTGTGTGTATATATCCGTACATGAATATGTATGTTTTGAAAATGTTTCCCTAACAACTTTTTTCTGCCACCCCAAGGGATTTTGAACATAAATTTTTCAAGGTTTGCTTTGTTTAAGAAACATTTGCCTGACTTTAACTAAAGGGAGAGTGAAGCTTTATGTCTTATTTACATTTGCTATGCAAGAATGCAACATCTTGTATAGTATTTACCAGAAATTCTATGTAGCATTTAAAGGGGCAGAGCCAAGAAGTATGTTCCATGAATAGACCTTTATGAACAACTGACAGAGTGCGTTTTTGCTTGCCATTAAAATTTCCTTTTAGAATGCTATCTGTAAATGTTGCTTCTAATTTTGCATATGCTTTACATATGTAATTGTTGCATCTTATTCAATTCACAGCAGTTTATCACTGCTTTTAAATGTAGACTTCCAATTCCTTCATTTGCTTCTGGATGTTAATCCTTTAAGGTTTCCACCTTTTTCACATCAGAGGTCCTTCTATTGCTTTTTTTGTGTAATTAAAAACAAAAAAAATTGGTTTTAATGTAATGAGAAGATTCTTCTGTAAACATTTCCTCCAAGAAACTACATATATTAAAATGCTCCAGATAAGATAAAACTCAGAATTATTATAGAGAACTACAGTTAACTATATAATAATTACAACAAAATTTTATTTTTTAGGCAATTTTTTTGCCCTTTCTTCAACTCTTTCTGCTAAGACCTTTGACTCGTGCTTTAGACGCTGCGTTCTACCTGCACTTCCATTCAGATAGTCTGCTTAAGATCATGTTCAGGACATTCATCCTGTTGCATTACTATATGAGGCACTTACATTTCTATGATGGCTATTCACTGAAGTCTTTAAAGTTAAATGGGATTAATCCAGTCCCATAATTTTATCCTAGATGAGGAGATGCACTGAAATGCAGTAACAGTGAATTTGGTTCTGACCAGACCACTGAACCACGCTGTACTAATAAACCATGCGATAGACATGGGTAATTCTTACCGAATTTACAAACACCTCAAGATTGTTTTCTACTTATTCACTAAAACAAATTCAGCACTGTCTTTCACCAAAGTAACTGCAAATACGTGCTAAACCCAATGAACAGATGAACAAGAGGGAAGGCAGCTTCATTTTATAATATTGTTGCAGTTTAACATTTTCAGTTTTAATTTCTTAAGTTTTTTTTTAAACTAATCAAATAGAAGTTTTTAATGCAAATATTAAAGCACCAGGAGTAGAGCAGGCTGCTATGTGTAGATCAAAACTTTTCATTTGACTGAAAATGGAAAATAGTATGAATTAATGCCAAGTCGATTATTTGCAATTGTCTTTGGTTCAATTAAGGGATCAAACTTTAAGCAATATCCATGCCTCACAATTACAGAATGACAGATCATTAGGGATTGGAACGGGATCTCAAAAGATCATCTAGTAAACGCTGCCCTGCAGAATCGTGTAAATCAAGTCACACAGGAGCACGTTCAGGCAGATTTTAAGTGTCTCCACAACCTTTCTCTTCTACCTTCCAAGCTCATCCTGCAGCTGTGCCGTTCTGTTAAGCAGATAATCTACCTGTTCGGGGTTTTTAGGGAGGTTTGGGTTTTCTTTTTGGTTTTTGCTCCCCCACCCCCCTCACCATGCGCCACCAAGCAGACGGCTGACTGCCTCACTGTGCGCGTTCCGAGCGCTGCCTGTGGCTTCGCCGTGTTTAAACTGCTGAGCCGTGTTTCCTGCTGAGCGATGTCCTACTTCGGCTTCACTCATGAGCGATACCTACTCCTGTCGGTTGGTTCCCTTTTTCCTCCCTTGGGATTCCCTTGATCAGGCAACACCCCCCACCCCCCAACACCATAAAAACCTCAAAACCAGCAGAGTTCCTGATAGTATTGCTATCTGCCTCACTGTGTGCAGTGTGAGTGCTCACGGACTATTAGCTAATATTTGCTGCAAGAAAAGCTGGACTGTATTTGTCATAATTGTACTTAATGGAGGAAATTTTAAATCCTCAGAAAACTATCAATACCTTTTAACATGATAAATGAGCTCAAAGAAAGATTAGCAGCACAAAACTATATTTAAGAAGGAGCCTGATCTTTCATCCAATAGGGAACTGAAGACTTCCAAGGGATCTTCAGTAGACCTTAGTTATTAATTGTATATCTCAAAAAACAAACCTTGAATCTCAAGGAAATGTCCAACCATCTGGAGAGAGAAAGCACACTGATAACTTGCAATACAAGCAGGAAACTGTTGTGTGTTTTTTTCAGTAGTTAAGGAGTTCTGTGCCTAGCTTAGGGCCCTGACATTGCTTACGACCAGTAAACCCAAGTTCAAGTTTCTGCTTTGCCTAGAAGTTTTGCCTCTCTCAGGGAATCCCAACTTATTTCCTTGCTACCTTAGCAGACAGCTTTGCAATTTATTTCAGGAATAATGGAATAGGGGCAGCAGCTCTCACAGCTGTCATAATTGATTTTTCTTCCATCACCAAAAAATCATTCATTAGCACTAAATAATAGCATTCCATATGATCCATTATTATTTCTGTCATTTTGAAAAATGGCTGACATACAGGCCATTGAGTTGGACTTGCTCACCAATCACATTGTAGAGTTTGCAGATAAAACATGTGATTTCATTGATTGAGCTCAGTAGAACTTTAACAAGGTCCTGGCTGGTCACTTTCAGTAGGTGTCATCATGCCGTAACATTAAAACACCATTTTTCTTCATTCATTTATTTATTGTTGACCATGTTAACACCATGTTGACTCCATCTCAAATGCTGTGGCCTCTTGAGACCCGGAGCTGGAAGCACTGGGTTAGAGCAGTTCATCTCCAAATATAATACCATTCTGATTTTCAGGCACTTTTCATTAAAGCAAGATAATTGAAGTTATTTTATACTCGATATACAGTATAAAGCAATATACATTAATCTGAGTTCATTTTTCTAAAAATCTGTTTCTGAAAGAAATTGTACAACACAACTGCAAATATAATCTAGATCATTCCACAAGCAGCTTTATTTGCCAGAATTTGGCACCCTTGAATAATTAGATAGTAAAATATTCTTCTGGGGAACACACACAAACACATTCAGATCTGTCTTGGTTGAGTTCAGATTGGTTAAACATCCTGTTATACTATGCTCTGATGTGAGTATTTGTGTTCTTGTGAAGGAAGGAGAACGTAGACAGGTAAAACGACCATCAAAACCAAGAGGAAAGAAAAATTCACCACATTCCCAACACGAGAACCACCTGATGACAACTAATAGCTGTTATGGAACTTTAGGGTAATTTTTTTTTAAATTATAACTTTTTTAAAAAAAAAATTATAACTTATTTATACGTAGGTCTAAGTCTTACTTCCTTGTAGTAATGTGTCAATTACGCCTCCTTGAGTTCTGGGAAACATATTAGCTCCATCCCCCAATGGAGACATTGCCATAACAACAGCTCTGATTTTATATAGGGTTGACTCATTTGAGGTGCTCTTTCTTGAGAAACCCCATCCATGTCACACCAGACTATTTCTATGTCGGGGTAACAATATAGCAGCAGTAAAGACTGGTTATTTAACTTAGTTAATTTTCAGCAGTTTATTTTGAATCCTAAAGTGTCTAACTGAGGTCATTTGTCTGTTCTGAGACTTTTGTCAGGACATGTTGTTTTCCTTATAGTGGAGTTCTAGCCCTTATTAGTCTGAAGTAAAACTTTCAGTTACTTCATACTTCTTAGCATTTGCGTTTGAGGTCAGCCCTACAAATTCAATATGCAGAAAAACACAGACTAAGTGAATGAGAAGTCTCCATTGTCTTGTTGAAGTTTAATTCTTCAGGAAGGAGAATGAAAATTTGTGAAATATACTTCTGATCTTGAAAGAAGTCTGAAGCTGTTGGTTTTAATTTTTTTAAGTACATTTTAGTTTAAACTGAATTCTTTTGAGGATAGTTGTGAGAACAGTGGTGTGAGATCTAGCTCAACATAAATCCCTTAAACATACAGGGGCCATACAAATTCCTGTATAATATTTGCAGCTCTAATCTTTTGTATGTATTTTTTCAATAGTTAATAATTTTCTAGATTTAAAAATACATATGTGAAATAATATGACATTTTAAACACAGATGGTTACATGAGTTTACAGAACATTGTCTGCAATGAACTATTCAAATAACTATTATATTCCTTCATTACTAAATGTGAATACTGAAGAATAAGTATGGAATTGCTACAAGCACAAGGACACCAGAGTCAGCAATGCAGGACTGCAAGTCCAGTTCTGTATCATGTCAAGTGTTCAAATCATTCAGTCAGAAATGGATTTTCTTAATTCTGAAATCTTTTGCAATGATGACGAGGTTTGCTTGCTCTCTCAGAATTTTGTTCCCTTGATAGGCTGAAGCCTTCTTCTAATTTACTTCATCTGTTTATATGCATCTTTTTTCTATGTCACATCTTATTCTTTAGAGGAAATAATTCAGTATCTCTGGTGTTTATTCCCCTGACACATGTGTTTATATGACAAAGCATTGTGTCCTTTCAGAAGCCTTTATTTTATGGTGTTTTGTTCTATTTTATAAATTTTCATTTCCCCCTTGTTACTTATACTGCTAAATTTCACCTCAATTCTCTTATTCCAAATGAAAAATTCAGTTCACCTTGCACTATGTTCCCACTTCTCTGGACTGATGGTGCTTTCCGCTATGCATGATCATTTGCAAATATGGCTAAGGAACATCTTTATGGCATGATTACAAGTATTAAACTAGGTTATTTCTAGATCGATCCTTGAGGTATTCCAATAAATACTTTCCAACTCAGTATCTTCTGTTTTCTCTTCTCTTTAATTCCTTCTCAGTTTTATAATATTGTCTTTAATCTAATTTTTGCCATTTTTATTAATTTTTTGTTTGGCAGTCAGAAATTCCAGGCAGGTGAAATGCTAACTTATGTACTTTAACTTAAAAAAAATGCCAAAGCGCTGTGTCCAAGAAAGGTGTAAGGCAGACTGACTTAATAGAGCTTTTGTGAAACCAAAGGTATCCAACTGAAATGCTGCATCATATCCAGAGGAAACAGTTTACTTGAAACAGGGCTGCTTATGAGCATTCATTTCTGGGTGCCATCAGATAAAGTGGCACCTTTTGTAAGGTTTTGTTCAATTTTGTAATCTCTCCTGAAAGACCTGATGAAAATACAATAAAATTAATCTTCTCAGACCATTTTACATTAGCGATACTGAGTTTCTGTGTCAACCTTAATTCGCTTCCTCTTTCATGTCTTTACTATATGTAGTAAACATCCATTAGCTCACCTAGATAACTACAATAACGTTTTTTTAAGCAATTTTAATTTACTAGACCTTACTCTATTAAATTAGATGAAGGAGAACCACTGTTTTGCACTCACCAACTCAGATTTTCAGAAATAAAATACACATGAGGGAAACACAGAGGCAAATTAAGCTACACAACTATGTTCATTAGAGACTTTATACTTGGGAGAAGGTCAGAATAAGGGGATTTGATTGAGATTCTTTTCCTTAAAAAAATAGTTTTCACATTTCTGGTGTTTGTGGTGAAAAAAATCTTTCAGTGGCTAAGAAAAAAAAAAAGATAGTGGTTACTATTTAAGTTAATTTCTTCTTTCAGTGGCTAAGAAAGAAAAAGGCAGTTGCTACTATTTAAGCGAATTTCTTCTTGTTAGCTGTAGTTTGAGATCACAATTAAAGATGCAATCCAAAAGGTAGCAGTTCTCATAAAGACATTGTCATGGTCCATGCAAGGTGGATTCATGTAGGTTCTTTTAACATGATCTCAAAGTGCAAAACACAAAGATGACCCCGCCAAGGGAGTTCTGCATCAATTCAATAGTGCAGTTTTATTGTTTTACCCATAAAAAGGCTGTGATAGAAAGAAAAAAGTTATGGAAAAGGGAGAAAGATTAAAGTGAAGTAAAGAGGGGAAAGAGGATAATAGCTACCACCAGAGGGTTCCAGGCAGCATTCATCAGTCTTCTGATCTTCTGGGTAGCATTCCACTCATCTTCTGATCTTCCAGGAGGTTTTTTAGTGATGAAAGCTTCCAAGAGCTTTCCCAAAAGCTTTCCCCAAAGGCTTGCCTACAGTTAAGGCAAGCTAAGGAGCTATCTTTTATGCCAAACAACACACCTTTACTCCACCTTTGTCCTGTGGAGCTCTGCCAGTCTCTGCCTTCATGAGCCAGGCTTCCACACTTGTCTGAAGAGAAGGGTCCAAGGGCTCTCTCTGGAGGCAGTGTGTTCTGCTATCGTAATGAGCAAAGTCCACCTCCTGGCCAAAAACTGCCTCTCTGGAGGCAGTTTCTCTCCTCCTTTTGGAACAAGCATGGATGCCTGGCTCCAGAAGGCAGAGATTGGCAGAGCTCCACCGGACAGAGGTGGAACAAAGGCGTGCTGTTTGGCGTAAGAGATGGCTCTTTAGCAACCAGACAAGTAGCATCCATGTCATGAAAATATGTAAGGTAACAGAAGCTTCTTGGTTAATTGCTTCTCTTTCACATCTTTTTCAAATATCTGGAAATACTATTTCAATTAATATGATGCTGGGTTCTATAAAAAGAGTTCTGTCACATTTAATAAAACAACGCAGTAAAAACCTAGTATGTAACTCATGTTTGGAACTAGTTTTTTATTCTGAAAGTGAACTCAAAATGTAAAGAAATCGCGAATACAGTGTTAAAACAACTTGTCACAAACCTCGGAGATTTGCTTTCACCTAAAGAAATATTTTTTGTAAAATAATCAGCATCCTTCTAAGACACTTTCATTATCTATAAGAACATAACTTTACTTCTTTATTACCACCGGACTCTTCTTCAGGGAAGTATGTTTTCGACTTTGTCTAACTATAACAAGCATTAATAATAAACTAAGTTGAAGACAGCTGAAGTTAAAATAGGATGCTTCCAAAGATATTGTAGAAATATATTACCTCTTCTTATTTACTTTTTATTTATTTATTTATTTAGTATGTATGCATGCATTTGAGCAAATAAACTGTATCAGCTTTCTGATGATTTTTGAATTATTTCAATCATAAGCTGTTCTTCCTCCTTGCTCACACATCTCAGCATCCACAGTGGCTCCTACAATTCACAACTTGCACATAGGATATGAGCCAAAATGTTGAGTCAGCTTTTTACAGGAGGCAGTTGCAATCTTTAGCATCAGTGATGGAATAATATCCTGAAAAGAAATTCCTGAATACAAATGTGTCCTTCAAAGTATCTGTTGTTTCCTTTTTTCCTCACAAAGACTGCTTCAGGCAAAAATGTGATTCCTGAGCTGACTAAAAGCTAACTCTCCAGAGCAGAGCTAACATTTCCCTGATGTTGGGAAATGCTTTATTCTTCCTAAAAAGAAAAAAAAAGAAAAAAGAAGACACAACCCTAGGTTACTTTATATCACCAGTTCTACAGAATGAAAGCCCTTTATGTCAGGGGAATGAGATTTACATCTTAAAAAGACCCAAACATCATCTTGCATTTCTGGACTTTTGCACCTAACCACTTTTTCAAATTTTTTAACTAAGTTATTTAATGGAACCCTGAAATACTCTTTAAAAGTTTGTATCACCACTTAATATAAACTTTGCATTGGAAATAGGATCTGTCCACTTAGTGGGTATGAATATAGGCATGTCAAGCCCTCCTTCCTGAAATCCTGTGCTTTAATACCCTTCTAAACACCCATCCACATCTTTTTCTCTCCAACAAGCAAAAAAAAATAAACAAATCACCCAGATTCTGCCTGGAAAAATGTTCCATTTCACCAAGTACACAGATGAATAAACATGTCATGAAATTCTTTTCTTTTTCCCATAAAATGAAGAAAATCCAGTGAATGCAAAATTGGGGTTACTGTGTGTGCGTTGCAAAGTAATAGCTGTTTGAGTTCTGAATCTGCCAAAAGGAGAATTTGAGAAAGATTAAGTGCATTCAGACAAGAAACTGGAAAGCTGAGAGAGGTCAAAGGGGTAAGCTGGCAGTTTTGTGCTATGCTGACAGGCAGGTGTAACATTGAAACTGATTGCTTTCTTCCCAGGATGGAGAGGAAGGGCCAGGGATGTTGCTGCTGTTTGAGGGAAAAAGTCCATCAGTAAGCGCTGCTCCAAGGGTGATTTACCTTGAGAAGGGTAAATAGTTCAGCGAAGGTTCACTTGAAAATGTTGTGAGACAAACAAACCTGAAACCTGGTTGGAATCCAATGAGCAATTTAGTATCTGATATATTCTCAAGACACGTCCTTTCATGCACTGCACTGGTTTTTGCCTCCGTCTCCAAAGACAGGACTGTTATACCTTGGCTCTGAATTCATTTGATGCTTATTCTTTGCCTGGCTGTCAAATAATGTAGATAGAATATGAGTAGCTATCCACACTCTTTATTTTGTGGTTACAGCACATAGCTGTGTGTGAAATAGGCAAGTGGAGAGTGCTGTCCTGGCTTAGAAGTTAGAAAACTGCTAAACAACCATAAGTGCTCCAAGGATTATTTATGCATTTTCTATTATATGATCAGTGGATCAAATCTGTAAGCATCCTTACATAAAGGTTTTAGTCTTTTCTTCCTTTCTTCTGAGAAACCCACCTAACTAAGAAAAAAAGTTATCTTTCTTCATGAACCTGTACACACTTTTTTCATTATTAAGGGAAAAAATACCCCACAAAACAGGCTGTTATTTAAGTAGACAGACTTATTTTTTGTTCAGGACTCTGTCTTGCAACCCTGAGTTAGAGTCTGTCCCCTGAGAAAAAAACCCCACATTTCCTTTGAGTAATCAAACTCATTTAGCCAGCATAGCTAGATGATCAGAGAGATGCTTTTGGGTTTTTTTTTTGTCCTTACTTTTTAAGGCATAGAAGTAATTTGGGAGAAATATCTACAGTAGTTTCTCATTTAAATTAGGCACACACACTTTCTGCTTTGAGAAATGTGCCATATAAATGCAAAGTACTTCTAGGTGTACTTATTAAATAGCTAAATGCTCATTATCTGCTTTTGTGTAATAACTAATATACCTGTTACATAGCACAGCATGCTGCCATATACTAGAAATTCACACTAAAATCATCGCAGAGAAAATGACCCCTGTAGTGGGTGAGTCCCTCCTGTAGTGTAGAGCATCTGTCTCACGATGGAACAAATCAATCCCTGAAGGGCGTATAATTCCTGTACCATTAAGGATAAAAGCCCTTTACGTTAAAAACTTGGGCTAGAGGATAATTTTTTGGGTAGATAAAGGCAGGTGAAATTATTTTCTCATTATATTTAATAACAGACACTGCCTAACAAAGATTTTGGACTAATCAATACTTAGCAGTCCAGTAAAAGCTTTTGCAGGAGTGTGGGCACCATTTGCCTGTGCTGTGTCTCCAAGACGCCTTTACAAAGTCACAAGCTGCCGTGTGTGAAATCCATCCATGGGTGCAAATGCCTATGTGTCTTACACTGAGGGTTGGAAGGCACCTCCAGGGGTCATCGAGCCCAATTCCTCGTTATTTAGAGCCAAGTGATTATCTTCTACAAATACAATTTTGCAAAATCTTCACAATGCCTGCTGCTGAAAGGTCAAAAGTCTGTTTGACATGGTATAACAGTCTTTTTTACTTAGAGAAATATTAAGGCAGAAGGACTGCTTCCCCAGGCCCCAAATATTGAAGTAGAATCAGGACATATCCTGATTTTCTGGATCTACCTGGATCTTTTTATATTACTAACCTGTCCTCATTGCTAAAAACAAAATTAATAATTCCATGTTTTCAGTTAAATATAAGTGATATTTATGCCATTGTACATTATTAAGTACTTGAGTTAAAGTCTTAGTGCAAAACTCATGTAGGTCATTGAACACACACTTCCTGGAGTCACATTATTCTTTATTTGGATCAAATGAGAAAGGGCAGCTTGACTTAATCCATGTAATGCATTGACACATACACTTTTAAGAGGTAATTGTGCCATGTAAGTATATTTTTCTATTGTCCTTCTTCTAGTCTTCAGTTCATGTAATGCGATGCTGATATCTAAGACTATTTAAATGAATTTTTCATTTTCAATCATTTTCACTGAATAGGATGCTTTTATTAATCTTAAATATTTTAAGGCAAATTAAGCTGCAGCTTTAATGAAAGGTATGACAGTTCCATAAGAAGTGCAACAGTTAAAGAAATAATTAATACAGTAACATGACATGAAAATTGTGATTTAAAATTTAATTAACTGATTTCTCCCATCAAAATATCTTAATATGAGTTCTGGGAGTTTTTATTACAGTTGAAAGCAAAAGTTTCTCCTCCTCACATATAATGAAAACAGTGTGTGTAAGGCAATATCCTGGGGGTGGTTGAAATAACTAGACTTTATTAGACTCCTCATGACCTTTCATTTTCAACTTTTCTATTTTCATACTTACTGCATAAGTAGTATAATGAAGTAGCCAAAGCATCTGCTGATGTGTCTTGGAGTGGGTATTGAATGATTTTAGCATTGCTAGAGAGAAACAAATTGGTTTGAATGAAACAAATAGATGGCCCTTAATCTCGGATAAGTAGCCTTTCTCACAAAATGTGGACAACTTGATCTTTTGTGTTCATTTCCAAGCTTGGCTGTTCTGTGATTCTATGATTAAAATTGCAGTCTCTAGCAGTACAACCACGATATGATCCAAAAGACATTTTTTATCAACACTGTTTACCTTTAGTCTCAAACGTTATCCCCTCCACAGTTTAATACATACAGAAATCTCTTGAGGGCTGGGATTACCTGCTGTCCTGTTTGTATAAGGACAATGACGATAGTTTCTATAGGAAGGGAGAGGGGGCTGCCGCAGCGGACAGGTTGAGCAGGTGGAATGAGCCAGACAGATTTTGGGGTCCTTAATTGGGGACAGAGTATTCCTTTTCCCCTCTTCTTGGTACCCCCTCCCTGTTTGTGTGTCTTGGGAGTCTGTTTTCAGTTTCGTGTTGGCCAGTAGCACACTGTGTATACACTTGCATGTTAATGTTAAAGGATTGAAACAATTCTTCTCTTAATTATTTTTAGTTTTTGTATGGTTTTACATAGAGTGATTTGTGCTGAGACACAGCCTCTTCCTACAATACAGATGCTCAGCTGCACCATTCTAAGAAAGGCAACTAGCTTGAGTAATGCCCTATATAATAAAATAAGTATCTTGACAATTATTTATTGGAAGAAAAAGTTAAAAATCAACATATTTAAGATTTTTTCTTTTTCCACAAAACTAAGGAAAAAAACAAGTAAGAACAAGTGACAGGCTGCAGCAAATGCCATAGTCTGTCCCTGACTTCAGGCTGTGTGCGGTGTGAGCAGGTAGATTATCTGCTTAACAGAGCGGCACAGATGCAGGATGAGGTTGAAAGGCAACAAGTAGAAGTAGAAAGGGCCAGGAGCATTAGGGAGGCTGAAATACAAATATTTCCAGAAAGACTGGTGGAGCCAGGTTATGCAGCCTGGGCAAAAGCTAAATAACAGCCAGAACAAAGGAGACCCTCTATCCTGCACCTCTCAAATGGAAGTAAGGTGGCTGCAGGATAGAAGCCAGAGACTAGTGGTCAATGGAACAGAGTCTAGTTGGAGGCCTTTGTCTAGTGGAGTGCCCCAAGGTTCGGTACTGGGACCAGTCCTGTTCAATCTATTCATTAATGACTCGGATGAGGGATTAGAGTGCATTGTCAGCAAGTTTGCTGATGACACAAAGCTGGGAGGAGTGGCTGACGTACTAGCAGGCTCTGATGCCATCCAGTGGGACCTGGACAAGCTGGAGATTTGGGCAGGCAGAAAGGCAAATGTAGTGTCTTGCATCTGGGCGAGAACAATCCCAGCTACCAATATAGGCTGGGGACTGACATGTTGGAGAGCAGTGTAGGAGAAAGGGACCTGGGGGTCCTGGTGGACAGCAGGATGACCATGAGCCAGCAATGTGTCCCTGTGGCCAAGAAGGCCAAGCAGCTTCCTGGAGTGGATCAGAATGGGGGTGTTTAGGAGGTCGAGAGAGGTTTTTCCCCCCCTGCCCTGGTGAGACCGCATATGGAATCTTGTGTCCGGTTCTGGGCCCCTCAGTTCCAGAAGGAAAGTGTCCAGTGTAGAGCCATGAAGATGATGAAGGAGTGGAACACCTGCCTTATGAGAAAAGGCTGAGGGGATCTCTTCAGCTTGGAGAAAAGGAGACTGAGGTATAAACCCATTAACGTCTATAAATATGTGAAGGGTAGGTGTCAGGAGGATGGAGCCAGGCTCTGCTCAGTGGCATGTAATGTTAAGACAATGCTGGAACAGGGGAGGTTCCACATAAATATGAGAAGGAACTTCTTTACAGTGAGGGTGACAGAGCACTGGAATGGGCTGCCTGGGGAGTTTGTGGAGTCTCCTTCTCTGGAGAAGTTTAAAACCCGTCTGGATATGTTCCTGTGTGACTTGGTCTAGGTGATTGGGCTCTGGTAGGGGGATTGGACTAGATGATCTTTCAAAGTCCCTTGCAATCCCTAATGTTATGTGATACTGTGATACTGTGTAATTTTAATGAAAATAAAGAGCTCGTCTCAAATTATTTCCTTCTGAAATTCTTCTCTCGTCACTCGGTAGCTTTTTTCCCACTGAATGCAATTTTCCATCTACATCTTTAGGCAATTATGCTTCTTAAAAATTTTTTCTTAGTATTATTTTTATTTGACAAATATTGGAATGGACTGACCAAAGAAGTGGTGGAGTCCCCATCCCTGGAGGTGTTTAAGGAAATACTGAATGTGGAACTTAGTTCCATGTTCTAGTTAATGTGGTCATGTTAGGTCATGGGCTGAACTTGATGGTCTCAGAGGTCTTTTCCAGCCTCAGTAATTCTGCTATTCTGTGATTTCTTGACTCTGCACACTTGCAACTCAATAAAAAATCAAGTAGTAGGTTGTAGAAGTACAACATTGAGAAATATTTTTTTCTTGGCACATCAAATCTGAAGGCTGCAGATATTAAAGCTGCTGATGGAAACGAAATTATTAGAGTAAGGTTATGTTATGGAAATATTGAACCATAGATAACTTTCTTGTTAGTACTTTGTTATTTATTGATAAGAGAAAAAGCAAAAGAAAAGAAAACAAATCAGAAGCCAGAGTAATTTGCAGAAAAATTGCTCTGCTCCGCTGTTTGTTACTGGTGTATATGGATTTCTCTAAGCTGTGCTTGAGCATACTTTCCATCAGGCTGGTCTCTGAAAATGCCAGCTGCTCAATAGTCATGAGACTGCCACAACTCCATGTCTTCTGACAGAGCCTGTGTGTTAACATCTCATAACTTCAGCGTCTTCAGATTCTCTTCTTCACTTCTTGTCTTAGTAAATGAGTTGCAGCTCAATAAAGTAAAATACAAAAAACATTTTAAAGTAAAATTAGGATATCTCAGCTTTGGTAAAAGTTGACTTTATAGAAGTTTGGAAATTCTGTTCAAATTTTATAATTTGGCTAGTATAAGAAAGGAGTAATTTAAAACCCTGGAAAATGTTCTTTCTTTTCTCTCTGGCACTCACAGGCTGTGCTAGAACAACATTAAAAACTGTGCCTGTATGGAACATTACATTCAGATGCTTCCCCTGCTGCTGATCTACAGGTGAGATTCTAATTGTGCATTGACTTGCTAAATAGATAATACACTTCATTGGTGATTTCTCTTGATTACAAACAGCAATAGTTTAATACCAAGTGATTAAATCATGACATCAAAGGAAATTTAGACAAAGTCTTCATTTTGCTGCAGTTAAAGCAAAATAAATAGCTGCGCTATTAAAGCAGGAAAAGCAATAAGCAGTGAGACAAAGGCAAGGTAAGCGTTACTTATCAGTGGAACACATCGGCTTCGCCAAAACAAATCTCCTATTTCTCTCCAGGGAGAAAGGGAAGAAAAGTAGCACTGATTGGAGGATTGATAGATGGATATATATTTCACCTCTCCAAGAAGGACATCCTGCCCCTGCTAAACTTTTCCTATTGTCCCGTTCTCTCTGTTCACTCTATTTGTATTTTAATTTTTTTTCCCATTCTTAAAGATTTCTGATAACAGTTCTGTGTGATAGATTAAGAATTGGTTAGAACTGTTCTATATATTTTTCCTACAGCTTATACCAATGTATGGCTGTTTTCTCTAAAAAATATCCTTCTATTGCTAAAAGAAAATAAGGCCACTTCATAAAGCCTGAGTAGTTAAGAAAAGGGGGAAAATAGCCTGCAGAAGCTGTGAATGCTCAAGATCACAGCTGATAACAGTGGCAAAACCCACCACCTGCTATGTCCTAGCACTCTCAAAAATACATCAGCCCCTTGGGGCCTTCAAACAGATAATTAGCTTTTTGAACTCAGAAGTCCAGTTCCTTAGATGGGATTTTTGTTTCCCATGAAACACTTTGGTGAATGCAGTGTGTCTAGTTACTTGTCTACTTGGAGGATTTCTCTCACTGTTCTGTTTGTGAGCATCTGTCACATAAAGTTACTAAAATCCACTGCACTTTACAGATGGAGAATGGAACTAAGTTAATTAAATACCAGCCCAGAATGTCAGAGAGGCTCCAGAGAGCTGCGAAGAGAAACTGAAAAACTTTTCTTTTAAACACCATTATTTGCTAAAGCTTTTTGAAATTGGGATTTCTACACTAGGAAGAATTTTTATTTAATTTTACATCAAAGCAGAACTGAAAGTACTATAATGCTGTGAGAAAATGCTGCGATGAAAGCAATTGAAACTGTGCTTTTTCACAAACTTCCACTTAAAATGGATTAAAAATAACCATATCCTTCCAAAGTCCTGTCAGGTTTCCAAGCCATTCAAGTTTGTATGTTCCTTCCAAAATAAACGCATTTCTTGTAGCCACTTTTTTTCTAAAGAGAACTCATTGCAAACTCAAAGACATAACAATGACATTTTCTGCTGAATAGTCATTGAACCAAACAACCAGCAAGCATCCAAGCCTCAACTTAAAAGAGCAACATAAGCAATAGCAGACTTAGTGCTCAGTGCTCAGATTAGTTTCATCTGAAGCTGATCTTTCTGGTTCCACGATCTTTCAATTGTTAAATAAGAGAAGTGGAATTGCTGTTAGTTCTTTATCTATTGGGTTCAGTTTTGGGCACCTCAATAAAATATGGGCATTGAGGTAACAAAAAGAAGCTGAGGAGGCTGTAGAGAGGTGAGTGTTGGTCTCTTCTTAGAAGTAATGAGAGGAAATGGTCTCAGGTTGCATTGGGGGAAGATTAGGCTAGGCATTAGGAAAAATAGCTTCACTGAAAGTGTAATCAGGCACTGGAACAGGTTGCCCAGGGAGGCAGTTGAATTGCCATCCCTGGAGTTGTTTAAAAGTCATGTAGATATGGAGCTTAGGAACAGAGTTTAGTAGTGGGCTTGGTAGAGTTAGGATAATGGTTTGACTAGATGATCTTAAAAGTCTTTTCCAACCTAAATGAGTCTATAATTCTATGAATCTATGTATCCTGCATACCCTGATTGTCCATCTTTGATTCTCATGGAACTGCAGCTCAGGGAGGAAGACAAAATATACAGATCCAGGTTGTACAAACAGTGTCAAAGCACAGAAAGGGCTGACAGCAGCCAGCTCTTCATGGAGAAGCTAAAGCTCAGAAACAGCTCAAGAGAAATAATGGGGTTTTTCAGTAGTTTGGTATTATTTTCATCTAAGAAATGATTCTTAGAGCACCAAGCTACTTTAAGGATATATTTACCTGTGGTTATGAAGGTATTAAAAACTCAATTCAAATTA
This sequence comes from Phoeniculus purpureus, assembly GCA_028565055.1. NCBI lineage: Eukaryota > Metazoa > Chordata > Aves > Bucerotiformes > Phoeniculidae > Phoeniculus > Phoeniculus purpureus. The sequence goes on from JAOXOE010000001.1 coordinate 113,316,616, forward strand.
TTAGTAAGTTGTTATTAAGAAGGCATACATTAAGACGATAATGGAAAATGTAGCCCAAGTCTCACACTTCTCTGTTTACTACTCCAGCTTGTTTAAAAGCTGAAGCTTTTACTCCTTATTGTTCACATTAAGACAATTTAATTAGCTGACCTTTCTACTTTCCTTTAAGACAACAAAATTAAATCTTGTAATTTTTAAGGTTTTTCGAACATTTTGCAACTCCGTATTGACTCCAATCAAAGGTTTCTTCGGACTGGTTTTAATTTATATCAAATTTACCTGTACTTTTAAGTCACTCTGTTTATACAGTGATCAACAAAGGAATTTGTCCTTTTATTATCCATTCTTCCCCTGTCTGAGTCACCTTCTCTTGATAAGTTGTCAGTAGAAAACTATCTTCCTGGTTTCAGAGTGTTGGTAGTGCATATTGAGGAAACGATAGATAGTTTTCTACAGGAACTAAAGGTTTCTGGGGAAATTGCAGCTCCATTAATTGATTCTTTTGATTTATGCAAGAGGTCTTTTCCCAGTTTTACTGCTTTCTTGATCTCTTTTCTTCAGTTTATTATTTGGCTTTACAGTAGCAGCTGCAGCCCTCATCAAATAGAGGCTCTCATTGTGTTAAGGTTTTGGAAATGCAATGCAAACTATGTCTTCGGAAAAATGCCAAGGCATTAAAGGACACATCTCTGATGCAATGGACTTACCTGATGTGAATCATCTTCATCTCTAATATACTCACATAGCTGCCACTAGTGCTTTGAGTGCTTCATAATATCATCAAATATCTTCACAGATGTGAATAGTGAAGAATTCCAAGTACAAGCTTTACATATTGGATTGCCTAAAAGACTTCACTTGGGACAAATCAGCATAAAATCATTTAGGCAATCTGCAAAAGGAGAACTGAACCTTAGCCAAATTTTCATTGAAATTATCTGTAGATTTTCCCATGCAACACTCATATACTTTTTAAAAACTTTGTTGGCTAAAAGTCAGTAGACAGAACTATATTCTTTCCCAAATGTCATTTTAAAATCTTACTATAAGCAAAAAATCTGGGAAGGAATGATGACATTTGAGGGAGTGCAAGTTGAAAAGTCCGCATTGCATTTGGGATCCTTGTCTCCAGTGAACAAACTGCAATAAAAATTATACAAAAAGAACAACTAAGCAAATTTGGTTGAATTCAGAACACATAAAGGTCTCCAAAAAAATGTCAAAAAAAAATCCAACAGTCAAGATTCACCAGATAGAATGAAAAAATGTAGCAGGTAAAGTATTTTCTTAGCCTTGCTGAACATGACTGGGACAAGATTCCCAGGACATTGGGCACTCCATCACGTCATGTTGGAGTCGAGGGTAAGTGACAGTGGCACAATGGCAACGTTTTAAGGACAGAGGTTCCTGCTGCTTCTGACAAGGATGCTCAGCTTCCTGTAGTGATTGCAATTGTTCATGCTTGAGAGGCTGAAGTGGAAATTGAATGCCTTCTGGTTCAGGCTGTTACTAGATGGCCAAGGGTAAAATGATGCTTTAGCATTGGGGTGATCCTGGAACAACTTTCAAGGGATCCTTATCACGCGTCTCAGTGGGGCAGGGAATCAAATATGCTGAAGGAAAATAAATCTGAAAAAAAGGCTTTAAAGGGTGAGCAATATTCTAGTCCAGAGCGTGGGAGATGTAGAACCAGTGTCAAAACTTCTTTGTCTTATCTGTGACATTAGTTACAATAGAAGCAGTTAATAGTATTGTATCGCGATGGGGTCCAATGTAGAGGCATAGTAGCTGAACTTGGGAGTAGAATAGCTAAGGGTTTAGAGGCCTTGCCCTTTAGGCTACTACAGCGCACAAGTGTAGTTGATGAGTCACCAGGAATGAGGAACCTTGGAGAAAAGGAAACTAGGGTCTGAAAAACAGGATGCCTGTGCTGATAAGGTAAACCAATCACATGTTAGTATAGAACATGTGACAGAATAAGTGGTGATGGCTCTAAACAAAAAGAGGGGAGATTTAGACTAAGTATAAGAAAGTAATTTTTTGTGCCAATAGTGGTGAGACACTGGCCCAAGTCGCACCTGAAAGGTGATAGGTGCCCCATCCCTAGAAACATTCCAGGTCAACTTGGACAGGGACTGGAGCAACCTGATTTAGTTGAAGATATTCTTATTCACTGCAGTGGGGATGGACTAGATGACCTTGAAAAATCCATTCCAAACCAAAATATTGTATGATTCTCTGATTTTGGTCAAAAAGAGAAACAACGTCTAACAGTTGTTGTTTACTTCTAATGTGAATTTACCAGCTCCTTGCTTCCAGGGTAACCACTTCAGGTTGTTGTTATTTCATGGGGCACTTGCAGATCTTAATTTGCTATTGTAAGGAGTGACAGTGCTGCAATAAGTTGGCACTCAAGATATTAGTTTTTTAATCCTTGGTGTAGGGTCATACTAGTAGTTTAGCTGAAAGTGGTTAGGGTGTGACTGTCAGTCCTCTGTGAAGCTTTTATTTAGACTTTCTGAAAACAACAATTAACAGCACCATCATCACTAGGTTGCATGAGCTCACAAGACTAAAGAGAATTAAAATATTCCTTGGGCAGATACCCCACTAATATGTCTCAAGCTGCTGCTATTTTTCTATTCATTGCGTTGGGAATTTGTTCAGGGAGGTTCAATTTATCTCTGTTATCTTAAATACAGATGCTATGGTTAAGTGTATACACATTCACTAATTCAAGTATGAACTTCTGCTGTGAGCATTTCCCCTGACAAAGTGTTACCAACTTCTCCAGGAACAGAAGGGGAGATATACACCACTGCTTAGCAAAGGGAGAAGTTCTGAATCCAGTTTATGCTGTTGTTCTGCCCAAGAGTCAGCATGCCAGTTTCAGGAAATGATGAGCAATCTTAAAACTGATTGTAAATTGCATCTGACTGATTGGCAAAGTAATCAGTTGAAGCTGAAAGAATCATCTCTGGGCATGCAGAGCATTTTCTCCTGTCATCAGGTCAGTCAGCTGCTGTAAGCTAAATAAAATAGCAGATCTTTCAGTGCACAAAAGAGCACTAACTTAACAGCTCAACTCCATGCAAACACCTCACTTAAGTATCATTTGGTGTTTTGTTTCTCCCTTTTCTTGCTCCTGGCTAGTGTCCATTCACTCAGAGCATCTTCAAATGCCTGCTTGTGCACTTTATACAGCAATTTCATTTTATTGGACATTCGTTATAGTGCCCAGCTTGGGTATAAAATTGCTGTGTGCTTATTAGGAGAGATGCTGGCACTCGAATTACACTTTTTCTCAAGAGGTTTCCTGCTTTCTCACTTACCCATTGAGTGACCATTAATTTAAGGATTAAAAGCATGGGCTCCTAGGAAATGATTAGTAACGAGTTCCCTAGCAGAGTGATGATTTTACTGTGTCTAGTTTGATTTCTCGTACATAGTTGGTTAAACACCAGTAGACTGAACAGAACAATTACACTGGCAAGTCCTATGTGGGCAGTATCCGTGAATAACATTGTATATAGAATTATCTATTTAAAATATACACTTAAGACTTTTGTGGAGGGGCTTCATAGCCAGTATGAACCTTTTATAATAGGAACTGACTTAAAATGTATTGAAGCTTGGTGTGCAGAGTTGCTGAATTTATAGTTGTGTTAATGAACAGGAAAATTATCCTTCCTCCCCAGACTGGAAAATAATGACATTAATATTCTTTTAAAAAACAGATCACTGGGGCTGTTTCACAAAACTCATTCTTTTCCTGCAGTTATTTAAGTAGGAAAACACAGACAATGGGCACAAGAAGACAGAAAACACTGGCGATGCTAAAGATGTCTGCAACTGAGATTTTCAGGCCATGGTGCAGAAGTGCTCAGTACCCTCACTGCTCAGGACTTGTGAGGCACAAATTTGTACTTGCATCATAAAGCACTTGGCTAGGTCCTAGTAAGGGCACTCAGAGGGCATATTTTATGGTTGTTTGGCTCAGAACACTTTCCAGAATATCCTCTGCCACAACTTGCCAGAAGTGCCAGACTTGGCAGAAATCAAATGTATATGTTGTATGCTTTGGATTGTGACAGCAAATGAAGAGTTTGTTGAGAGGAAAACTCACAGTGGATAATTCATTATGACTTTTGGAGGGAAAGAAGGTCTGCTAAAACACTTATTCTGAATTTGTCCTCAGAGGAACCAGTTGTTTCCTTCAAAAGCTGGGCCTGAGAACTAATGGGCAGAGAGCAATATCTAGGTTCTTGGACTGACAGCCAAGCTTTGCTTTCATTAGCACAGCAAGAGCAGATCCAGTAGACTGAGCAGGTGATGCCAGAAAAATTAGATTAGCTCTAGTCTTGTCTGTGGGCAAAATATCCCAAATAAACATGTAGCCTAAAGCTATTCAAAATGAAATTATGTCCCTCGATATCTTCTATCCAAATGGGACACCTTTAGGCAGTTTGACCTTAGAAATGCTGTGCTTGCCTTTCATTTTTCTTATGGATATTGTGGTAGGAGATTCTATTTTCTTTCTGATGTCATCCACTTCCAAAGGAGGTAGCAAGCTCATTTCTGCTCTTGACTAATGTCATGGTTCATTTCTGTTGCAGATTCCAGCTGTTCTATTCTTCCTGACTCATGACACTGTCACTCAGTTCCTTGCCCCCGCCAAGCTTCTTGTTTGGGCACTGGACACAGTGCTTCCAAACCAGTCGTCCATTTCCAAAATGCCAGTTTCTATAGCTGTGAACAGAGAAAGGGTTCTCTCCATTTCAGCAAAAAATGGAACCCAGAGAAAACCTTTTTTCAGCTGATCCTCAAGGTTCCACACAGTGTCTTTATTCATCACGTTTTCAGAGCAAGTTGACTGCTGCTTTCAGCACTCGATGAGCTATGCATTCTGTCTGAATGACAAGTAGTGAGGAAGATGGAGTAGAACAAAAAAAAAGTGAGGGTGAAAACCAAAACTCCAAAACTCTTTTGCTGGCCCCAACCCCCTCCATTCGCAGAAAACACATAAATTAAGCTTGCAGTTTTGGCTTGCAGTTTTCAAAATAAACCATCACAATAAACCAAATGTCAATGCACCACACCTGTAATAAAACCCTGATACATTTTGTTTCAGCCCCTCTGCTATGTTCTTTGAGGTGATAGTGGTCTCTTCACTGAACCCACCCCCACAAGCTGAAGTAGAGAGACAATTCTCTCTACACTTACATAAAAGAGGTTCAAAATATTTCCCCATGTAAAGGCTACTGTAAGAAATAGGGCCAAAACCTGGTATTTCAGGTTACCCAAGGACAAGAGCACAGTGAAAGTTTGACAGCTGATTAACTCTAGTTAGCATCCAGTGAACCTCACTGGACTTGTACAGATTTAAACCCAGAATGGTGCACTCTCCTACCAGTTTGGTAAGTGCTTCACCACCCAAAGACAATACTAATCTTTGGGGATCTAGACCACTCTATTGCTTTGGCCAAGAAGTGAGAAGTGGCAGACACATGCATGGCTTGTGAATGACAATATTTATTCCTAAAATGGCAAATCTTCTGCTCTGCATCTTCTGGATGATAAATTTCTGCTGAACAATAAAAGTTGCAGAAACAGAAGTATTTGGGAAAAGCCACATCTTTAAGTGAGTTGATGTATGAAGTGCAGTTCCTAGAACTGTTAAACTGTGGAAATGCAAGCAACAATAGAGAAACTGTAGAGTTTATTAAGCCTGTTCTCCACTCACTTGTATTATCTCTGTGTGCAGAATATCTGAGGTGTGCATGTAGTACAGGAGTTGACTCTTTCTGAATGACACAAGAAGGCAAGTCAGAAGCTGACTGCAGGGGCCTGAAGGTTAGATCAGGACAGAGATATGATCAGCTAGAGGAGTGAAGTAGCAGTGTCATGCCATTAAGCTGAAAGAAAAGAACTGTGAAAATGTTTAAGGCTTGCTTTCTGTGTCGCTGGCACGTGTACTCCCTGTTAATTATAAACTTTATGACAGTGAGTGCTACTGCTGAAGATATTCATATCTCAGATGCTGGAAGAGCAGTTAAAAGTTTTGAGTGTGAGACTTAATAGAAGATTATTAAGTTCTGCATAATTCTACCAGAACTAGATTCATTTATATCTTGTTCCCAAGGCAATATATTTGCAATGAACAGTTTCCAAAATTAGAAGTCTACTGTGGTGAAATATGCTGGAACATTTCATGGGAGGATAGAACAAGTCATAAGGTATCAAATCCATGGTTCATCTCACATTCCATTGTCCTCAGTAGTATCTGCAGAGAAGTGGCTACAAAAAATACGTGCTGAAAAAGATAAAATAGCATGATTAGTTCCAAAAGACTTGCTATTAATAGCTAACAGACAGTGCTTTAAATTATGGGGTCCTTAACCAAAACTTGGATCATTAAGTCAGTAGCGTTGTTAGTCATATAACTGTCCAGTCTTCCTTTGTATCATGCAGCTGTGCATTGCACAGCCTAATTATTCATTGTCTAGAAATAATCAGCAATTGCCCCTTCTTGTTTGATTGAAGGCCTCCTTTATGCCACAGGGGAACAGTAGTCCCCATTCCCTCTGCCACATAGCATTTGTTTCTTAATACTTTATTATATCCTGTCTTGCTTTTTTAATTTCTCCAGAAAATAACACAACTCTATGCAATCTCTATTCATAGAGGAGGGCTTTATTTCATCTCCTAATCATTCTCATTGTCATTCCTGCAGAAATCTCCAACCTTGTTTCTCTGCGTCCTGCAATTATGCTTCCCTTTCTCTTAGTGGTTCTGCATACACACATTACATTTGACATCAGAGGTTCAGTTGTCTATGCACAGTAGTATCCACTCCATTCCACAAAGAATTTATCAGATACTATGACCATCTGGCTTGCTGGCCAGACGGTGCATAAAAGGTCAAAGGGGTATAAGAAGCAACAAAAAGTCTCAAAGACAGAGGAAGATAATCACTGTCCAATCACTTTAATCATATTCTTACAACCCTAGACTTAAGGCGTGCAGACTTTGATTGCTTCAGTGATCTGCTGGCCAAAGTGTCATGGGATGAAGCCCTAGAGGGAAAAGGGACCCAGGACAGCTGTTCAGTATTCAAGGATCACCTCCTCTGTGTCCAGGAACAATGTATACCAACAAAGAGGAAAGCAGGCAAGAATGCTAGGAGGCCTGCCTGGCTGAGCAAGGAGCTCCTGGACACGCTGTCCCACAAAAAGAAACTCCACAAGGA
>JAOXOE010000001.1:113323964-113340509 GCA_028565055.1 Phoeniculus purpureus
CGTGGCATCCGCCATCGCCGTAACCTACCAGTTAGAGGTCAGAACACCAAGAACAACGCTCGTACTCGTAAGGGTCCCCCGCCCCCTCCCTCCCACTGCCTGCCGCCGGCTCCAGGGCGCTGCTGCGCCGGTGGATTAGGGGGCGCCTCTGCGCGTGCGCGGGCTGCGGCGCCTTTTCTAGCACGTTCTGGCGGGCGGTTGCCTGAAGCGCGCGCGCGCGTTCCTCGTTGCTAGGGAGACTGCAGCGGGTGGCGGGAAGGGTGGCGGCCGGGGTGCAGCCGGCGGGGCGGGCGCTGTGAGGGAGGGGTCTCTGCGGGGCTGGGGGTGGTGGAGCCTCCGCTGTCCGTGCCTAGGTGCCCGTGTGCTGGCCCAGCTCTGAGGCGGCCCGGTGTCCTCAGCAGGGTGAATATCGCCGTCACCTTTCTCTGCCTCTGACCAGGCTGCACAGTAGGTCCAATTTAGAGGTGAAGAACAAGTTTAAAGGTGAAGGTTCTCCCAGTGAAGGTGACAGAGCGCCGGCCCAGGCTGCCCAGAGAGATTGTGGAGGCTCCTGCTCTGGAGATACCCCAAACCCTCCTGGACTGTTCCTGCAGGATCTGCTCTAGGGTATTCTGCTCTGGCAGGGGGCTTGCACTGGATGATCTCCAGAGGTCTTTTCCAACCCCACCAGTCTGGGATTCTCTTCCCTTCTATCTCTCAGCTTTGTTAGCACATTCTTGTACAGACACTTCATGGGTTGGTCACAGTGAGCTCTGGCTGTTGGTGTAGCAGAGACCATTCATGATTACATGTACTCATTAGGATGCCAGCAAGGTCTGCAAGTCCCAGCACCTCTTCTTGTTTTATACTGTGGCTAAAACTTGAAAGAGGCTTTCAATGGGGTTCTCCAAACCTGGCTGGTCTCAAAATGCTGCCTAGATGTAGTAGACTGAAGCAAAAGCAGCAGTGATCTCAGTTATTTCTACTCAAAGAGCACATGAGATGAGCACTGGGTCATTCAAACATTCGTATGAGATGAGTTCAGTAGGGCTTATATCCACCTCGTGATTAATGCTTTGAAAACAATAATCCAACTGCTTCTGTGACTGGCTCAGGTGGGCAGGAGAAGAACAGCACTGGAAAGACTTCCTGGAGCTTGAATAGTAGTTGTTTTGATGTAAAGGTGATGGTATCTAGTATTTCTGGCATGTAAACAATACATTTCCCTAGAGAGGCTGGAAGGAGCTCAGGAGCACTTGGAGAAACCCCCGAGCATCAGGGATTAGCTCAGAGGATCCTGGACAGCTCCACGAGGCTCTGGGAAAGTCCTTCATCAGCCACAGAGGTGCCCAGACACAACTAGAAGACACACAGGCAGCTTATCTTCTGCATTCAAAGCCAGAATGCAGGAGGTTTATGCCGTTTACTTTGAGATAGCTGAACAATGCAAAGGCATCCAGGTCCGGATTTATCCCACCTAATTATAGACATTGATTTGAGCAGCTAACTGGGCTGTGTTCACACCACAGTCAGTAGAAAGGGCTGGCTTGCCCCTACTGTAATAATCGGAAAAGACAGCTTTTCCTGCAGGATGTGAAACTGTCTCCTCAGAGTAATGTAAAAAGGAAAACTGCCTTCTTTCTGATCCAAGTAAGAGCTTGTTGAGTGCCTTGCCTGTGCTCTGCTGTCTAGGAAAGTATAGTCAGCATAAATTCTCATCCGGCCGTACTCAGAGCAGCATCAACAAGCTTCTGCACTCAGGAGGAGAAACCACCCCTGAAATGGAGCAGGAGGAATGACTGCAGCCCTAGAAGGAGTCTGCTGATACAGGTGCTGCTGTATTTCATGCAGACACAGCAGTATTTTTCAGCTGGGGCCAGAAAGTGAAGGACTGCACCTCAGTGAACAAAGATCTGTTTCTTCATTTGGTTAGAAATGAAGAGCCTTGTGGCCAGAGCTTCTGGCAGCTTGTGCTTCAGACCACGCTACCTTTAATGTTAGGGAAGCTGCTACATTACGTGTGGAGTGATAAATGGCTCCCAGCATTCCAAATGGCAGCAAAAACGAGGAAACACTCTGCTCATTTAAGACTTCTGATCCCTGTCACCAGATGCCATCAGGGCTGCAGCCAGCAGAGCTGGGGGTAGAATCCTACAGGGTGGCTAATTCTTCGCTCCTGTTCTTGGGCAGGCCTCCAGAGGTTCCCCTGGGAGCCTGAGACCCCTGAAGCTCTGGGGGTTGGGTAGAAGATGGTTCAGGTTGGTCATTCTGCCTTTCTTTTTGCTAATTCTGTCCGAGTCAGCTCCTACTCCTGTTCTTCTGCAGATCCACAAGAAACAGCAGTTCTGTTCTAAATATTTTCACATCTCTTAAATGAAAGGAAAATGCCAGCACTTGTAAGCTCATGGTGCGGTGGAATATAGCCAAGTTACCAGGAATCTCCATGGAGAGCTGCTGGAGCCGCCAACCATCTTAGCCCTATGACTTCTAATGCTGTGGCAACCCAGCAACCTAATTAGTGCAGTACCAGGAGGTGAGCTGGCAAGTAACGAGGCAGGTTGGTGCCAGAGCCTTGTCTCACATGAAGCATTCCTTCAGAGGCAAACTGCTGCACCGACTGCTGACAGCTGGGCAAACTCTGGGAGAAAATAACTGCGTTTTTCACAGTCTTGCCTGAGCAAAATGCTTCAGCACGCCTCTGCCTGTTGTTGGGTTAGTGGACAGCCCTTGCAGAGACCCTTTTGTAGGTTCTTGGGGCAGCAGGGTTCTGGAAACGGACTGGGATAGCAGAGAAGGGAACAGGTTGAGCAGGGCAGGCAGGGGTGTGGCTCCCACTATGCGTTTTCAGTGAAGACATCTCTTCCATCAGGTGTTTGATTTCTTGAAAAGTGCCCCTCAGACCCCACTGCAAGTGACAAGCAAGGAGGTTTTGCCTCATTTAGGTGCTGCTGAATTCCCCATGTCTGTGTTTTGCTGTGTCATTTCACTGCTGTAACAGGGACACTAGAAAACATCAAAGACCTGTGCTAGAAGGCCAAAGACCCTCTGTATAACCCAAACACAGATGCTGTATTGAAGTTAGACCTAAGCTGGAACTTGCATTTCTGTTGTGCTGAACTATATAGTAGTTATTTTTAAACTTTTTGTTAATTGTTTCCTGGGGGTTTTATAGCTGTTAGAGCTCAGAAACACATTTTGACTACAAATACAACTGGTTTGAACAGAGTAGGGAGATACTTTTAACTCTGGAGTGTGCTCTGTGTGCTGTGGGGGATGCAGAGACAGTCATAGAACCATAGAATCATTAGGGATTGGAAGGGACCTCAAAAGATCATCTAGTCCAATCCCCCTGCCACAGCAGGATCACCTAGACCAAGTCACAAAGGAACATATCAAGGCAGGTTTTAAACCAGAGAAGGAGACTCCACAACCCCCCCCGGGCAGCCCATTGCAGTGCTCCATTACCTTCACCAGGAAGAAGTGCCTTGTCATATTGATGTGGAACCTCCTGTGTTCCAGCTTACATGCATTTCCCCTTGTCCTATCATCGGATGCCACTGAGCAGAGCCTGGCTCCATCCTCCTGAGTCTAACCTGCTTCATCTTTCAGTCTGAAAAGAGAATGTCATATTTTATGTCAGATGCAGAAGCATGCTGAAATAAAGGCTTTTTGAACAACTCATAGGAACTGTCTTGTGAGTGGCAGTTGTGTAAACATAGGATTAGACTAAATTAGCACAAAAGAGGAGTCTGTGTAGAGCAGTTGTACCTCTAACAATTACCCAATGGAGTGTGAAAAACGTACTCTCCAAATGTATTTGTAGTGAAGGTCAGATATATGTAAAAATTGTACTCAGCATGAAATAAAGAAGATTAAAATATTCCACTCATTTCAGACCTCAGTAGAAGTTGAAAGTAGATGAGTTTTCCCTTCAGCAAAGATTTTAATATTTTCTCAATAATCTACATCAAACACATGGAAGGATACGAGCTTATAAGTCCCAAGATAAACTTAAGTAGCTATGTCAGAGTTGCTTTGCCATACAACATCCACCTTCCTTCTGGGGTTTTGGCATCTCTTTTCTTGCAAAAGGGATCTTTTCAGTTAGAAAACTCCAGCTATAAATAAATCATGGTCTCCTGAAGTCTCTTCTGAATGAATAGCTTTGTAGTTAGCTTACCACCCCTGCTCTTCTAGCCAGGTTGCTTCTGCATACCTGCAGATATAAAGGGGATCCAAAAGAAATTAATTTTATCTCAATTTTATAAACCCGTAAAATAGTTGTTCCTCTATCTCATTGCTATTTAAAAATTGATCAGTAATTTAAATGACTATAAGAAGAAAATACCATTTGGAGAGACCCATATATATATATGAAATCTTGTTATTTACTACAAAATCAGTACTGAAATTTACGGTTACTTTGATAAATATTACTCAAAGCATCAGCAATTGCTGTCAGTGCGTTGGCTTTTCTAGAACAACACAATATATTTCTCTTTAACAATGCCAACAGTTTAACAATGACACAATAATAAACACACTTAATGAATTGCTGGGGTAAGCTGTATTAGAGAATTGTTCATCCTGCATTAAATACCACAGGTCCTATGAAGGTGGCTCTCAGAGATGTTCGGCATACTTCCATCAGCTGCTTTGTCTAAAATAGGAAGTAAAAATATCAGTCAAGTCTAAAAACAGCGTGGCAACCATCCAGAAAGTGACTGGGCTACTCTAAATTTCCATTTCTTGGCATAAAGAGTAGGTACATTGTACACTCAGGGAAGGAAAAGACTGGTGCAAAATTAATCCGTGTTTGGCAACACGGATGTGACTATTTGTAAAAATTTCAGTCTTATGATTTGATAAGCTCCATTATGCATCATCACTGGCTTTCTGTAAGCACACATGGAAATAAAGCAGAGTTTCCATAAGAGAAGCCTCACACTAAACTAGTTATGAGCAGAGCTCATAAGTCAGAAGATGTATTTTGAAAAAATCTCTTCCCAAAGCTGAATGCTATGTGATGGAAAGCCGAGTGTACTAGAAACTGCTGATCTTAAATGTCTAAGTGTATGCATATTTTCTTGTGGCTTCATAGGAAGATGTGGTTCCCTTTGATATGAGTATGTAGACTGATAATAGTCACATGGTTTAGGAGCATTCGGTGTAGGAAGAATACAGTGACAGACCAAAGGTTGCTCTGTCCTCTTGAAGCATTCTTTCCATGTTGGAGTCACTTGTTTTTCACTGTGCTGCCAATGAATAAAATATTTTCTCTTTTTTTGAAAAGATGAAAAATATATTCCTTTGAAGTTTACTATGTTCAGGAGCCAAATTTGCTGCTGAATATTCTATATATTGACTTCCACTAGGAAATGATGATTGCAGCCAGTATCTTGTCTTAATTTTTAGTGGTAAAAAGACCTGAAGTATTCTAAATGTTTTTCTGTTGCCAAGGTGATAAAACAGCAGCTCGGAAATTAGTGATAGTCTTTTGATTCAGGTGTGTGAGTGAGATTGTGAGTATGTGTGCTCATGCACATGGGATATTTAGTGAACAGACTCCACATACAGCCAGCTTTACCAGGCAAAACCTTATTCTTTCAAAATTTTGGGTATTTTTTTGTCATCTTAACCCTGGCCTTAAAGCAGGTTCACTGCCTTGGCAAATCCTCCTGAGCAGTGGAAAGAAACTATTCATAACTTCTCATCTACACTTGCAATGGTAAATGTTTTTAAAACATATGCTGTGGTGTTCGAGCACAAGACACACCTCAGACTGTAAGCAAGCAAGTAAATTCTAAGCAGATGCAAAGCTGAAGAGGGAGGAACTCTGATGAAGGCGAACCCCGTAACTCTTATTTATGAAGGTTTATAGTTTTAGTTTTAGTATCCTACTAATTCAGCCACAAGATGTCAGTGCAGTTCAAGTGACGGCAGAGCAATCTCCACAAACTGCATTGAAAATGGGAAAAGGAAAAGAAAGAGAATATTTACAGTTAATTATGAGACCTTTTCTCAGAGAAATACTTCTACAAACCATACATGGTCCTTTTATTTTTTTCTTTTTGACTTACTTCTGCGTTGCGCTCTGTATAATTACAGTTATAATAAAAATCATTGTAAAGACCCCAAATAGCTAGTTTATATCCATGTCTGCATTTCACTTTTCTTCTGCTTCAGCAGCTAATGAAAGTGCTGCATCTAAATACATTTTGTTGCTCAGTAGAGCAGTGTTTTCTCTTTTGTGAATTGTTGAATTGTAATATTTTGCCCAGGCTTTTCTTTGACTTAGTGAAAGAAAAAGGAGGAGGTGGAGGGGAAAGAAAAGACAAAACCAGCTCACTTGTAGCAATAATGCAACCACCTTGCTTGTAACAGCAGCTAATACGTTTCCATTACAATGGCTACATATAACAGGTAGTTAATCATCAAGAAAATTCATTAGCTGAATGTCACCAGGAACTTATGCACTGTAGCAAATGAACAACGGACAATGTTTTGAGCTTTAATTCAGCAGTGAGTTGGCCTCATAAAGCCACTTTCTTCTTTATAAGATTGGGCACAAGGCTAATGGTATGATAAATGGGTGTTTGAACTTAGTAGACTTCTTTGATTACAAGGATAACTGTTATTCCTCTTAAGTTCCAGCAAGGATGTCATAGTAGATATTGTTTCACACACTTTTGAATAGTGTGTTCTTTCATACCAGTAAAGCCATCACACAGAAAGCTGAGGCTATAGAAATCTCCCACCCCACAAGCAAGTTTTGCCTGATTTAATCTTCTGGACTAGATATGTTGCTGATATAAATTCTCTTATTTGCATAAAACACAAAGCAATGCAGTGGTTTCTGTGTCTTGGCCCACGTCCCTGTGAGTGTTAAAATGCTTGTACCACTCTTAAGAGATTTTGTGAACTTTGTAAAAAAATCTTTGCTCTGTTTTTGATTAAGAATGTGCCTATGTGTTTCAAAGCCACCTTATGGACAGCACACGTTCTGGCACAGCTTAGAAATACAAGTCTCTGCCTGAAAGAATCAGCAATTTAAGAGTAGACATGGTATGTGTGAAATAACAGCATTTGGATGTGCGGGCTAGAAGCTAAATGAGGACTTGAACAAAGGGTTGATTGAAGGTGGTGTTGACTGCCCATGGCCTGTTTCTGTGTAAACAATCTGTTCAGCTTGTTAAAAAGTATTTTTGTGTATTCAGACAGCTGCAGTGCTAATTCCTTACCTTATGACCAGCTTGCTGAAGTCTGAACCCCACAGCTACCCACCAGACTAATACTGCCAGCAATTCCCCTGGGGATGGGAGCACCATAAAATACCTCCCAACCACAAGCACCAAACACTTCTATGTATCAGTTCCTTAACTGGGACTCATCCCAAGACAAAGGGTTTCACTATCCCCTTGAAAAGTCAGGACTCAGATCATACATCTCTGCTCACCCTCACACTCAATACTGTGTTCACAGAAAATAAAAACAGCATAACGGAAATGAAGTGCTGCAAGAACTACATTCTTGTCCTGCATCTCACTCAGCATCAGCCCAGCCTCACATAGCAGCTAGCCTCAAAATACTACCAAGCATTTCTTTCCTTCTCTCTTCTATTACATTTTTCCCAGATAATAAATGAAGAAGCAATTTGTTTACAATCCACTTTCGCTTTTTCTTTGCTGGGTGCTTCAGATATTAGCATGATACCTGACGAAGAGCGGGAGTTGTGACACATCTTTTTGCCTTGGACAAAGATCTGTTGCACAATCCATTATCACTGGGGACTTTTGCATGAAAACAGGGCATCCAGTAGTTGTTTTGTAGGTTCATCGCTGTCCACACAGGGAAATAACCACAGTGCCAAGAGTGAAAAAAACTCTTGTGCTCTAACCTGTGCCTTTCTCCATCTGCAAAGCAGGTGGGTGAGATTTTTGAGGAGCATATTTTTAGCTTGAATTGTGTATTGCAGTGCAGAATATTTTAGAGACTGAGATAATTTTTGCTCACTAAAATTGAATCTATATGGAAAGCACAAAGCTGATCTGGGGTACCAACATAAAGGCATGTTCTGCTTTGTCTGTGCATCTTACAAAATTTTAAACGGAGGTGGCTAGAGGTAGTAAGTCAACTAATTTGATATAAATAAAATAAATTGTTCAGTGTTCTGATGAACTTCTAATAACTTCTGAGTCTTATGACTTCTATTTATTGTACAGACAAAATTAAATTCTTGTCTCTGGGTTACAATCACATGAAGCAATTTGAAACATCCCTTTTTCTGTCTCTGGAGGAGTAATTAATTTTACCCAGATGCACAGGAATGGGCCTTCTTTAAAAGGCCTATGTGATGATAATTACAATTCTAACACAAAATCAAATGCCAACAAAAAACATTCATAAAATAACTGTTTTCTCTCCACAGTCCCTAACAGAAAAATAAATTAAGAGGAGTCTAACCAGTTTATTTTTTGATACATAAATAATCAGCCAGAAATAAATAATATTTGAGATCCATTTCTGCAGTCCAGGTTTCTGAGGCTCTCCTGTCTGGTTTAATTTGTTTTCAAGTATTTAACTTCTAAAATAAATCAAGTACATACAGTGAAAGCCAGACAAATTAGTAGAGTAGTGAATATTGCAAAAGACTGTCCCACCCCATCGTGATATAAATACATGTAAAATTATGGCAGCTAGGGGAATAAGACTTTGCGATTAGCGTGGAAAGCTGTTAATCAGATTATTTACATTAAAACCCAGAAGAATCTTCTGAGTTTTTATTTCGTCACATCCCTTAAATCAAAGTGAAGGAACACTGCTCACTTCCAATTGAAAACAAATTCATTATTATAAATGTGGAGGTTGACAGAGATCATGGGAGCGTAAGCATTTGTCTCCATGATGAAAAATTTTTGCATTATTTATAGGAAAACACTCAAAAGACATTTTTCCAGTTGGCTCTTTTTATAAATGCATTTTCATGTTACAATATACCACAACATTTCTCTTTATATCCAAGTGATTTCTTCTGATTTATGTAAAATGGAGCTTTACTCTAGAAGGTCACTAGAGAAATTTAACTGCAAAATGGCTTCATTTGGAAATGTCTTGGACAGCTCTCACTGTTTCATTGGTTTAGTGTTTTATTTTCTTTAAAACAAGTGTTTTGTAATTTATCTGCTTCAAATGTTACTGTAAATTATTTGCATCGCTCTCAAAATATGAAGCGATAACTTTTTACTGTTATCTGAAAGGGACGTTAAGACCAGTACTGGCTTTTGGGAACTTACACCCATAAAATTTAAAAATAATTAGTTCTTGTGTGTGTGCTATTCAACAAGCCAGACCTTGATTCAGGTTAAATCAGTTCTCACAGTAAATCAAGCTTAAATTGAATCACACTACAGAGGACTTGAAACTTAAAAGAAGCCAACTGAGTACGTTTCCTGTACTGTCATTACTGTGCTCGGGCGCAGTGCTCAGGCAGCCCTGGAGAGCAGGAAAGCAGAGAGTCATTACGTATAGAGTTCAGTTTGACCCTGAAGTGATGCATTGCCATGTTTGGCCAAGACCTCTGCGTGTGCTTGTGCGTGCCCTGATGTGAGGGAGGTATTTGTGTTCCTTTCAGTACCTTTTTGTGTTGTTTTTTTGAAATTGAGGGATGGTTTTTCTGAAATTATGGATAATAGAGCCAAGGAGAAAATCTACGCTAAAAGGAGCAGCAAGAATTTAGTCCTGTGCCTGAGAACTGATGATACTGCTGTACATACACAAGATGAACTAAGGAACGCCGATGGGCTTTGCTATTTGTGTCAAAATATTTAACCTGTGTACGTTCTCTCATTCCCCAGTGAATGCCAGTGAGATTTCATGGTGAATCGTATAATTTACCTGACCCTTACAGACAGAGAATGGCCTCCTAAATGCTGAGAAAACACAGCAGTGATAAACTGGCAGTTCTGTAAAGTTCAGTCTCTAGCTGAATAAACACCAAAGACAAGAAGTTTAGACTTCATTATATGTCAGCTTGTGTGAAGAATGTCATAAAGGAAAATAAGATCTCCCAGGCTTTCCTACAGGATCAACACTTGGGGAAGCATGAACTAATTACAGACTTGGGACTGAAAAATGTCGTTTTAAGTTGAACTTTAAATTACTTATTTTGATTTTCACGTTTGTTCTTCATATCTTAGGAGTTTGTTTTATTTTTTCATTATTTCTTGCCCCAGTCCAGTAGCATATGTCAGCATGCAATAAATATTTATTTTTTTAAACCCATTGATTATTTAAAATAAACAAATGTGTAAGAGTTTCAAAGTGTGTAAGAAAATATTTTCACTCTTAATTAATTTGACTGAAATATAAAATATAATTACTGGTTGTGATTTCTAACAGCTGTCCTGTTTAACACATGCATAGGACAAGCTCATTATAAAGACAGAATTTGTGAATCAGAAGTATATAACTTCTGTCTCTGTGAACACAAAATGTACAGTCTATCATTTATTGCTCAACAAGCAAGCAGTTAAATGCTCAAAATTAAATGGACTAGGAAGCCTATTTTCTTTCTGCAACTCATTTTTTTTCCCTGGAAGTGTTTTTTCCTCAGTTTTTCATCAAACAGACCAAAACGTAAACAGTTGTCTTACATGTGATATTTCAGTATTAGCCACAAGGAATTGTAGCTTTTCTGAAAGGGCAGGTAATCCCCAAAATCTTTACTCAAACTCTAATACACTGCATCACAGAAATGAACCACAAAATCCCAGCAACTGCAGACTGAATTGCCCTTATTCTCACCAGTTTTACTTCAGCCCACTAGAGAACATGAGAAATAAAACTGATCAAGTCTTGTGGAGCAGCCAAAAGGCCAGTTGCATAGGTGTTATCCAGAGAAGGAATGGTCTAAGTTAAAGAAAATACGTTTGCTTCAGTCTGCGTTCCCAGGATTTTCACATCCCTATTGCACTGTTGTTGTCTCAGTCAGAAAGTCTTGGTAACTGTAGAGGTGAGCTGGAATGGATCTACACGAAACCAGTGGGTTGCAAATAAACTCCTGTCTGCTCATCAGAATGTACAAAGCTGGTTACACATTATAGTCTGATGTTAGCATACTCAGACATTCCAGAGTAACTGACTTGTCAGAATTTTTCTGATCATCAGTTCCTTTTAAGACATAGCCCGAGGAATGTTGTGATTAGGAAAAAAAGCCTTCATTAATAAAGAAAATAAAAAAATACAAAATAGGAAAGCAAACAGGGTTTGGGACCCAACTCACTTGCATATGGCATACTTGCTGTCACGCGTGTTCATGTGATGCAGTTTCGTAAGTTTCTTCTCTCTGTGATGTTATCACCTTCCTGTATTATATTCTGTCTTCTTTGAGCTGGAAGTTATCTGGAGTATGAATAACCTGGCAATACACAATTGTCTAAGGCCTCATAGAATGGAGCTATAATTACAGTACATGACATTAAATACTCCCAACAAATTGACATACAACAGTAACATCAAGTCAGGGTTATAAATAAGTTACACAAGAACAATTTTCCAAATAAGTTGTACATATAAAAAATGTATATATGTATATGCAAAAATATAAATGTTTGTAAAGGCAGAGAGATGCAAACACATTCCTCAGTAACATCTTCACAAGCTTATATCAATTAGATTGCTTTCACTGAGCTCTGAGTAACCTTGTTAATTTATAAATATAAAAGAAGGTTTTAACAGAAGAGTATCACAGGTGTTTTGGTGCTTCCTAGAGAATGGCTGAGTTGTCTTCTGGTTTGTTTTTCTGCTTGCCAAGATTTGGTCAGGAGATGTTAATGAAAATGTTTTTGTGATTTTAGTCTGTCTAGGTGTCAGTAAAATTGAACAAAATTTAATTCCCTGATAGCAGAGCCAAAAAGATATTTTTAAAAAAGATACACTTACTTATTTTAGTAGTTTTTATGCTACAGTCATATAATTATCAGAGTTTGTTAATGCCACGCTCATTTCACTATCTTATCACTTTTTTGGTATATGTCACTGAGTCAACTCTACAACAACTTGTATTTATTAACTATGATGGATTTGCTGAGACCAAACTTTTTAAAGTTGAAGATGGTGTAATAAATTATTTCATGTGCTTTAACTTGGATAAGCTGATGTTGATTAACTTTTAGGTTTGACTTCATAGATGACAAACAATCTAATAGATTTTAATAAAATACAGCAATAAAACTAATGACCTTAAAGTTTCACCTACTCTTCTATTAATTGATTGTTGAGGTGTGTAATTAGTTATTACAGATACATGACATATTGACTATGTGAGTCAATATTTTATCAGTAATTCCAGATAAATAATTTGGACATATACTCAATACATTACTATCCTTTGCTTCTTTGGATTTAAGAATATATTGATTCACAGAAAGACATTTTTATTGATTTATTTGGGAGACCATAACTGTATCTTGACAAGCTACAGTCTTTGTGAGTCAACTACACAGTCACTAGGATCCCTTTCTATAATTTGATCTTAAAAATGAACAGAGCTCCTGTTCACTAGGTAATAGGAATATGAGATCTTGTAATCTACAGTGAGACATTAAAAGTATAGAAAAGAAAAAGAAACCCTGGTCATTTACTGTATATTAGCTTTTCTATCTATAATTTTCTATGAAATATGATGTTCAGATAACCTGTGCCCATCTGGTCTAGAGTTTTTAAGTCCTTCATCAGCATGTTACTAAACCACCACAACAAAATTAAGAACTGTACAGACTGCCAGAAAAGAATCATACTGTGCTTTTCTTTGACTAAGTCATTCTTTTTCTGTCGCTTTTCCTCTCCCTCTCCATTATGTCCTCTTACTTGTCACACAGCTAACCTTCATTACTGTGGCATAATTTGTTCAAAAGGATGAGGAGAAGGAGGAGTGTTCTGCTCCAAGGATTGCCAGGCTGAGGCTGACTCTGTTTTCTTGTGATAAGGAGTTACACTCTGTATCCCTTGACTAAGCCATTTCTGCTTCAAGCTTGTGCCCTGTCTTCCATCTGTCCAGATAGTTTACAAATAAAGAAGTGAATTCCTAGTATCTCAGCCTTGGAGATTAAAACAGGCACAGTGAATTGTACTCGAATCTTTTTAATAGAGAACCAGTGGAGCATGTGTGAAATACTCTGTACTTTGCTTCTGTTTTATGCGTTGCACATTCTGCAGACTCCATGCAATATTCAAAGACAATTCAACACAGTTTTACAGGCTGAAGCATAGTTACAGAATCACAGAACATCAGGGATTGGAAGGGACCTCAAAAGATCATCTTACTCCAATCCCTCTGACACAGCTGGATCACCTAGACCAAGTTACATGGGAACATTATCCAGGCTGGTTTTAAATGTCTCCAGAGAAGAAGACTCCACAAACCCCCCTGGGCAGCCTGTTCCAGTGCTCCATCACCCTCACTGTGAAGAAGTTTCTTCTGATATTTATATGGAACCTCCTATGTTCCAGTTTACAACCTTTGCACTTTGTCCTACCACTAGATGACACTGAGTAGAGCCTGGCTCCATACTCCTGACACCCACCCCTCACATATTTATAGACACTAATGAGGTCACTCCTCAATCTCCTCCAAGCTAAAGAGACCCAGCTCCCTCAGCCTTTCTTCATAAGGGTGTTGTTCTACTTCCTTCATCATCCAGCAGAGAGACCAGTACTTACAGCCATTTTTGGGAGAGATAGGCACATCTTCCCGAGAAACTTCAAGTAAGAGATGACATGTGTCTATGAATTTGACTTAGAGCAGAATCACATGCAGTGGTGACATCTGAGAGAATTAAAGAAAACTCAGTGTTCAACTTACAGTTTACAAAGTCTACATTTATTTGGCTCAACAACATAATTTCTCATCTGATTTCCGCTCATTTTCTGTTCAAAACATCTGCCTTGGAGAAATGTCAGCATTAAGGCTAGGTGAATAAAAAAGCACCTTCATATTTCATCTTTCTACTCAATACTAGCCATTCTGAAAGATACAAGGCTTCTAAATTTAAAAGTATTTTTATTTCCCAGAATGTTACATTTTGAAAGATTCTCTTGGAGTTCTTTTATCTCCTAAGAACAAACATCCTTAAAATGCTTTCTTCATTCTTCCAAAAAGCAATAATTTCTTAACACATTTCTTCAAACTGCTAAAATCTAAAGTCTTTGGACATGAATTAGAATAGAGAAATATCAAGGAGAAAAATCCCAAAAGTCAGGTTTCTCTCTGAATCTTTTATATGACAGTGAAAGTTCATAGATGAAAAAGATTACATGAATTATATGAATAGTTTCTACACAAAGGGAATGTACTGATAGTATTAAAGGAATCAGTCTCTGTAGGAAATTAGATCCTATCCTGAAATAATGTTGATTAAATCCTTTCTTTGTTTTCATCTAGTGTTGGCCTCTTTGTATAAGTTCTCAAGGGAATGAACATCTATTCTGCTGAGGTATTTAACGAAACACAAAAGCAATTTTATTGCTCTATGTACTTTTTAATGCTTTAAGTGTGATTCTTTAGATGATAATAAGTCAGTAAGTCAGTGACACACTCACTGAAAACTGATCACCTTGAAGTTAGTATGGCTGACAGATGTAACTATGGGAAATCCAATATTCTTGCTTCATGGTAAGATATCTCTCTGGGTTTCAGTTCAAAGTAAAGCAACATCCTGGTCATAGAGTAATAGCTGCAGTAATAGTATGATAAGATTTTTGTCTACTTCACCACCTTGTCTAAAACTAGGCAATTCCTTGTGATAGACCCCAAACCTGAGACAGATGTGGGGGGTTAGTTACATTTGGGTCAAATGAAGAGCAATGGCATTTTGTCAAACCTAACTCTACTGCAGTAGAACTACAAAGTCACAGAATTGTTGGAGTTGGAAGGGACTTCTAGATATATCTTCTCCAACATCCCCACAAAAGCAGGACTGCTTAGAGCACATTGCACAAGACTGGATCCAGGCAGGTATTTAATATCTCCAGAGAAGAAGACTTCACAACCTCTCTGACCCACTGGCTACACACTCCTTAATGTACCTTAGAATATCATCAGCCTTCTTGGCAACAAGGACATATTGCTATCTCATACTCAAATTTTGGTCCACCAGGACTCTGAGAACTTTCTCCTCAGGGCTATCCTCCAATAGGTCTACTCCTAATCTGCGTTGATGCATGGGGTTGTTTCTCCTCAAGTGTAGAACCCTACATTTACTCTTAGGTCACTCAAATCTTTGCTAAATGTGTATGTGGTCTTTTACCTAGTTGTTTTGACATCTAGTTTCTCCAAGACTGTCAATCTGGCTTTGACCTTTCACTAGTACAGAGAGATACGGAAAAAATCTTACTGAACTGCACAAGTCAACATCTATGTTTTCAGTATTGGAGCTACCACTGTTTCAATTTCTGCTGTAGATTTTTTCCAGAACAATCTTGTCTGTACTTAGCGGCATGGCACCTGCATGATGCCTCTGTAGATATCCTCAAGTATGTTCCCATTAAAGTCATCTCGTGGTGTCTCAGGAAGTCTCACCACATAGACAGCATGGAGCTTTCTGCACTTGAAAACACAGGAAGCGTTTCCAGTAAAGTGGTTTCTTCTTATGTTCTTTTGCAGTGCAGGCTGTCTTCAGCCTCCTTTTATGCTTGCCTGAAGAGAATGAATCAGAAGGAGAGATCTTAAGAAATATTCCAGTACCTTAAGGGACTACAGGAAAACTGGAAAGGGACTTTTTATGAGGAACACTAGTGGTAGAAGGAGGAAAGCTTGAGGCTGATGAGGCACTAGAACAGGTTGCAGAGAAGTTGTGGGTGCCCCCTCTCTGGAAGTGTTTATGGTCAGGCTGGATGGGGCCCGGGACAACCTGATCTAGTAAGAGGTGTCCCTGCCCATGGCAGAGTGGTTGAAACCTGACAGTCTCTGATGGCCTTCCCAGCCTAGGACATTCTATTGTTCTATGATAGCTGAGATGCATTTGAGTCTATGGTTCTATGATTTAACTTGCACTTGCCTATTTCTCTACGAGTAAATCAAGTTAACAGATTTAATGAGAAAGAGGGAAGATGTTTAACAGCAGCACACTATTTCTTCAACTCTAACTGTGCTGAATTATGACTCTGGCTGTTCTCTACTGCTGCACTAACAGTATGAAAAAGATATCTAACATGAGTAGAATCTTCCAGAAAGAAAACATTTGAGGGGGTTCTGGATATTTTCTTTACAAAAAATAGCAATAAAGAGTTTCCTCATCTGAAAAATTTGTGCTATTTACAGGAAGCCCTTGGAGAACCGTATGTTTCCCCTTTTCTCCAATACACTGTAAATTAACTGTAAATTAAATTCTAGTAACTCAAGCTCATGTGTTCCATTGGTTGGGATGTTTATACCATATTACTGTAAGTAACCCATTACCTGATTGTGAAGAACTTAATTTTCAGTTACATTAGCATCCTGGGGTGGATTAGAAGAGGGGTGGTTAGCAGATCAAGAGAGGTTCTTCTCCCCCTCTACTCTGCCCTGGT
>JAOXOE010000001.1:113345425-113363275 GCA_028565055.1 Phoeniculus purpureus
TGACGGAGCACTGGAACAGGCTGCCCAGAGGGGTTGTGGAGTCTCCCTCACTGGAGATATTCAAGACCCGACTGGACAGGTTCCTGTGCGACTTGGTCTAGGTGATCCTGCTGTGGTGGGGGATTGGACTAGATGATCTTTCAAGGTCCCTTCCAATCCATAATGATTCTATGATTCTATGATTCTATGATTAGGGTACATTAAAATCATTCTTAAGAACATTTTTTTCTCTCTTTTTCTCCTTCAACATTAGACCTTCTCTTATTGTTTCACATATTGAGACACAGAATCCAGAACTTGAAAGATCAAAGGAGCTAATAACAACATAAATATTGTTCTGCTAGCAAGGAACTTGAATTCTGTGTTCTCATGTGAAACTAGTTCAGAGACCTGTCTTGTATTTGAACAGAGCTTTGTGGTGGGACAAGATCTTAAGAAGCTTTTCCTAGAAGAGATTGCATTCATTTAGTTCTGTACATCTATTGTGCAGTCTAAGAGAAGTGTGAGATACGTACTTTTTCCAAGTGCCACATGATATAAGTGTTCCACTGTAATTCACTGCTTTGACTTTTTTACTTATCATTGGCTGGTTTTCAAAATACTGTTCATGTCTGAGAAAATTTCCTTTGCATAGAAGTTCCATGTCATTAGTAGTGACTCAGATTTTTTAAGTTTGGGAGTTATATTTCAGTCACTAGTGAGTACGTTGTTCTCAATTGTAAATAATATTTTTAAGATTAGTTATTGATAATAGGTTTTGCCTTGAGATCAGCGGTATCCAGGATGTGTTTAGATTGGATATTAGGGCAAAAGTTTTTCACTGGAAGTGTTGTCAAACACTGGAGCAGGATGTCCAGGATGACGGTTGAGTCATCATCCCTTGAAAGATTTAAAAGACACGTAGATGTGGTGCTCTGCAACCCAGTTTAGTGGGACACTTGTCAGTGTTGGGTCAATGGATGGACTTGATGATCTTAAAAGTATTTTCCAACCTGAACAAGTCATATCAATAAAGCTTGTGTGAAGCTTTATGAGAAATGGCAAAGGCTGTAGTTTATGTATTTCACCTTGAGACAGTGAGAACAAAATTGCACTTTGAATCAGCATATGTGTCTGCTCTAGATGTTAATGCTTGTAAAATGGAAAATCCCAATAGATATTAGGAGATAAGTTTGCTAGACTTCCAAACAGCTCCTCCAGTTTTAAAGTAATATAAACAGAAAGTTTTGTTTGGAACAGAATAGTTTATAGGCAATTTCATTTGGTATGAGAAAGTGTGTCTGCACTGTTAGAAATCCTGTTAGAAGGGCTTACATTGAGTTTTAGAAACAATATCACAGAAATCCCACTCTAATTGACAATTAAAGTGTGTTTTGCTTATGGCTGGCTTCAGACACACTATGCTAACTAACAGGAAAAATGTAACTTGCTATTTGCAAATTTCTTTTAGCATGAATTAAGTATTAGCATTCTTTCCCAATTTAAGTTTACAACTATGTGAGAGACAATTAGAAAGATTTTCTTAGAACGCTATAATCCTGCACATTATTTCAAAGACTATTCTATATAGTATCAGAATTGCAACAGAAATACCTATGCACTGCTTTACAATATGCTATAAAAATAAACATAGACTGATTTAATATAGCATTAAGTAAATTAGGGGAGACGTGAGTGTAACAGCTTACTGCGTTACAGAGGCAATGAGTCTCATGCCTCTGCAATGTAGAAAAGTGTAGAGGAGTGTTTATATCTGCTTCTCTTAAAAACATTTCCACTGTGGAAGGATAGTTGTTCATAAAAACAAACTAATGCTTCCAAATGTTGTATAACTATTGATTGCTAAATTCACCATTTCTATGATCCAGGTTTTCTGATAAAGCATTTGTGTATTCCTTAACATGAACCCAAAGATGGTAAATCCGTTATTGAATTATAGAGGATTGCAGCATATAAGCAAAAGGAATGATTAGACTTCTTAGGTTCTTTCTGTTTTTCCAAAGTAACATGAAGAACAACTGTCTCTGACATGTAGGGACAATGAGTTAGCTAGTACAGAAATGAATATAATAGCAACGTTAACACTGCCACAGAAGAAATCGAGTAAGAGTCACTCCGAGGAACTCAGCTCACAAAAACTCATTGTACACTGATTTCTGTTCCTATCATAGACGTTAAATGTGAGACTTTCCTGCAAATCTAATGGAAATGGCATTTCCACCGTCTTGTATGGCTTTTGCTGCAGAGCAATTTAGAGAAAAGTTGCACTGAAAATTGAATGAGTGATTTTGTTACACATGAACACTTTGTTCACCTTCTGCAGACTTTTTCTTCCCATGAAATAAACCAAAAATTGGAGATGATATTTTAAGGGATTATTTCGGCATTTGTCAACATCTTATAAAGAAAGAAAGTTTTGACTGTTTTTGTAAACTTTTTACTAATATTTCAGTACATCACTGTCATTAGTATAAGGAGTTTGTGAGCTCTTTTCTTAAGGAAAGCCACAAGCCATTAAATTTCTACAACTCAATTGCTAGAGTATAATTTGATTAATCATAATGGTTTTTCACAGAGTGTCACTGTTTGTGTGGAATATATTAAAATCTATGCTTAGATTTAATTCTACTGAATTTCTAAATATTTTCCTGGAGGGGCTAATTTAGGAAGGTGAATTGAACTCTGTCTTAAGTTAGTGAAAAGATACTAGCATTACAGTACTGGAGGCTCTCTAGTCAGTTTTGTTATTTTTAAATTGTTCTATGTAGCTGTAAACAGAAAACTCCTTAACTGCCTACAGTACAGTAATGTTTTGCTCTAAGAAACTGCCGTGCTATGTCTATAGATTTCAATGTATTACCTCACACAGACATTAATCTGTTCTTCAGAAAGTATATGCCATATCCTGATAGCGTTTCATGTGTGTTAATTAGTGTTGTTTGATTTAACCTGAAGCTGTTCATAAGTAAGTTATATGCTATGTTCAGGTCCATTCAGAGCTAACTGAATCCTATGTCACTGCATCCCATAGGGAAGCAATACCTTGTAGACATCAAAAAACCATCTCAAAAGACAGAAGCATTAAACAGTTCATTAGATTTGTGCTGTGCTCACTGAGAATTGCTCTTTATAATAGCAGGACGCTGAGATATATCACAAGGCATACTTTCACCTACACAGCTGCTGAATAGGTTTGTTACTTCCTTGCAGATATAAGTGTGAGAGTGCAGGTGCTAATCTGGCCTGTGGGTTTGAGCAGGATAATGGTTGGCTCATCTGCTGCAACCTGACAGCTGAATTTTTTCAGTTTCAAGCCCTAACAGAGTTATTCATTGCCAAGCGAAAGCTCTGGTGCCATTTATCTGACAATCTACTTGGGGACCATGTTGTTTTCTAAACTGCATCGAGAGCATAGAAAAACACCATGTCTGTATTCTTGAGAGATGAGAAAAATAACAAGCGTAGGATGGTGAACCCTTGAACATGGGACAAACTGATTATATACCGGTGCATTCCTACTGGGATCTGATTGTTCTAGAATTTGCTGTGAACATTTAATTGCTCAAATATCTTAGCTTTCAGGTTTCTCCTTTCTTATCACTTTGTTTATTTTACTCTATAAGTATTTCTGCTGACTTCTTCAACTCTTGGGATGATGACACCATTCTCCATGAGAATGAGTAGCAGGAGGATGTGGCTTTTCTTTCTTATCCTGCTATATTTTGTATATCCATATATCTAACTGTTCCCTGAATGTTCCTGAGGAAGCCTGATGACCAAAAATGCATCAGTCACTGATTTTGAAAACAGAGTTCGATATCATAGGCACAGTGCTGGTTATTCCCAAATAAATGTTCTTAATTTATGAAATATTTTCTTAGACTGCAAATCACACTATGACAGGAACTTCTCTCCCTTATTATTTCTCAATTCCAACAATATTTAAATAGCAATCCATAAGGCAGCACTTTTTCTTAGCTGCCAGTAAAAAAAAAAAAAAGGATTTTTATCAGCGACTGGACAGGTACTCCCATAAGATGAAGCCTAACAGAACCCTAACATAACATTTTCCCCTAAGCACTTGGTACAGACACTTGCTGTGTTGTCATTGTCCTTTCCTAGCCAGAAAACTGCTTGCACATGTGTTTCAGATTTTTTTACTTCAACAAGAAAGAGCCAGGCTCAGACTGAGAGTTCACAATTGCTCAGTTGTTGGTTCTTGGAAAATGACTGAGACATGGAACAAAACAAATTACTTGGGACTGCCTAAGGGAAAAGAAAAAAAAGGAGAAGTGAAAAGAAAAGAACACAACCATGTCAAAAAGAAACAAGGAAAGGAGAAACAGTCAGTATGGATTTGTCGAGTATAAACATAATAAACACTGATTCCTGTCAGTGGTAGTGAATAGGTCTTATACACAGGGCAGAAACAGTAGATATGTATTTCTGGTGTGATAAGCCATTTCACAGAGTTTACCATGATGTCCCCATGAAATAGTCACAGACATATCAATGGTAGTACAAGAAATTTAGCTAAGGCTCATTTGGGAAAGAAAACAAGAAAGTGTACAGTTCTGGGAAATCAGACTTCTGCAGAAGAAATTCATCTGCAGTGAGGGAATGACTGTTAATCACACAAAACCAGAGAACTCTAAAGAGAAAAGGACTTACCTTATGCAAAACAGCCCCAAAATACAGTCTGTTTCTCTTCTACACTCTGTATTAGGTTAGCAGCAGTGAGGATAGCACAGGCATAGTGTGCAATTCAGTGATGTTGAGTTTAATTCAGAAGAAATTGAAGCTCAAAATATGTAATAAGTCTAAGATGCTTGCTGTTTACACAATAACCACCTAATAGTGACTTTGCTTAGCATTGTATTTGTGTAACTGAACGTGACCCTTGAGCCAGGACCGAGACAATTTGCCTGTTTCTGGAGCTGCACAAATTGCTCATTACCACTTTGAACTTGGAAACCGTCACAGTTGGAAACCATCAGGCAGTTCAGATGTATGAATTAGGTAGTGTAATAGGCAGTCTGAAAGCAGGCTGTTTACCATTGGGAAGTCTAAGTCTTACTGTAAGGAAATGGGACAAAGTCATTCTGGGGCTTTTGGGAACCTGTGCCTTAAGACTTAAATAGAGTTAGTCAAAATACTGCCTTTGGTGATTCTCAGAAAGTGATTTTTGAAGACAGATCTGAAAAAAAAAGGTCCCTACTGTATTAGAAAAACAGATGGACTCTAAATGTAGGAAATACCATAAAAAGATTTAAAAAGGCAGCCAGAGAATGCACTCAGAGAGTTTTACACTAAACATCTGCATTTTCAAAGCACTGCTAAAATATATTAATTGAGTAGAATAATAAATAAAATTCCGCAGCTAAAATTGTGGTAAACCTGGTATATCATGAGTAATATATTTCATATCCTCTGATCAAAATACGTCAGACCAGATAATTCACTAAATCATGTATGTTGCTAATTGTGTATGCATATAAAAGAGCAGAGCAAAAGTATAACTCTGTTTTAGCAAAGAGGTTAAAAGAATACTTGCTTGGTCAGTGAAAATAGATCGACATCTGGATACGCTGATAAGGCAAATACACCTGTTCTTCAAGAATTGACATGGTTTTCTTAATATCCTCAAGTAGTCACGATGCAATTTTATAACTGTTCAGAAGGCAGTGTTTCCAGCAGTGGAATGACCCCTGTGACCATGCCTGCGGCAGCTCTTAAGAGCTCAAAGCAGAAGAAAAATTCTTGTTACTGAATTGGTGATGCTACAACTTGCAGCATCTGGATTTACTTTGTAGGTGTCCTGTTCTAATATTGACGGAGTCTGACCTTGCTTGTCCTATGAGACTTTAAGATTATAACACATAGTAGTACGGCTGCAGGTCATCAGTATTCACACCCAGAGAATTTGGCTCTCTTTTCAGATTTCCTTTAGATGTATTTTCTCTTTCAAAACTTGCCTCCCTCTTAATTTACTAAGATACACTATTTCAGTTCAATTTTACAGAAACCAACCATAGGAAGATTGAGTAACCTTCCTATTGTGCCGTCAGCTGTAGAAAGCATTCAGTACTGGTATTAAAAAGAAACATGCTTTCTTGAGTATTAAGGGACAGAACTGAGATCAAAAAGCATTTTAGTCCTTAGCAACATTTACCTTTCCTGCAAATGCACACCTACTCTGTGTTTTTGACTACACCAGTTCTGGCTCTCCACAAGTAGTGAGCTGTCCTGTTTTCCTGAGTTTATTTTTGGTACTTATAGTTCTGCAGTTCACAGATGTGGTCTTTAAACAAGCTCGTTTGAAAGGCGTAGCTAAATATTGTCCATGAAAAACAGTAACTCACTTTCAGAAAAAATAGAGACCTAGGTTTCATTCCTTCCATTTTCTAATTAACCTCTGAGGTCTCAGAGCACAGGAAAACAATTGATTCCACTTTATAAAAGAAAGCCCTTTTTTGCAGATATTGACTTTGAAACTTAATAACTAGACCAGACACACTTAGTAGGTTATTTTTATGCCTATTAAGTGTCATTCTGTTATGCAAAAATTGACTTTCCTGTTTCTCTTCACTGTATAGCCTTGCACTTTTACATTAATAGAAAAACCAATTTAAATTAAATGTTTTCTCCAAATGCCAAAACAAGATTCTTAAGATTCTTTTCTCCCATAGGCAGACACGTATAAAAAATATGCACTATCCATGTACTATTTCTTTTGGAATATTTCCTTTGAATCATAGAATCACAAAGGTTGTAAGAGACCTCCAAGATCATCCAGTCCAACCATCAACCCAATGCCACCATGCCTATTAAACCATGTTTCCTAGCACCACATCTATGCACCTCCAGGCATGGCAACTCCACCACTTCCCTGGGCAGCCTGTTCCTGGCCACTCTTTCAGTGAACAAAGTTTGCCTAATGTGTAATCTAAACCTCCCCTGATGCAACCTGAGGCCATTTCGTCTTGTTGTATTGCTGGTGACTCTGGAGAAGAGACCAACCCCCACCTTTCTACTACCTCCCTTCAACTAGTTGTAAAGAGCAATAAGGTCTCCCCTCAGCCTCCTTTTCTCAATCTCTTTTTTAATTTTTAATCACTTCTCACAGACCATGCACAGTTTCTGACTGTAATGGACTCTTATCACTGTTCATTGAGATAATCATCACTCAAAATAACCTCATGTTCCTGTGTTGTGTTTTTTAATACTAATCGTGCTGTAGTTGTGTTTCATATCTATAGGCTGAATTAAGTAGGACATTGGCACACATGCAGGACTAACATGCATAGCACGGAGTTTGTTAGCAAGTGTCATTACTATCCACTGCCTGTCAAGAGAAGTCCTAAGAATTGAACACGAGCTGTATTTGAGCACTGTCAAAAGCAAATAGATGTGTATCACATCCAGATTGATCAGAGAAGGGAAAGAGAGTTACTCAGATCGATGGATTTGCTTAGGTTGAATTAAGGACCATAGGCCAACATAAAAGTCAGGTTTACTAGAGGTACTAAATGCAGTAGTCAAAGAGTAAAGAAGAAAAAAAGGACAAATGGAAAAGAGAGAAAATAGATAACAAGTTAGGTTAGTATACCAGACTGCAGCAGTGTCTGATATACTCTGATCTCCCTGTCGCTCCTTGGCTCTGTAGGATCTCTGGTGTTTTCAGAGGTCTTAGTCAGTTTCACAGTGTAGTCGGCTCCATTGATGGGGACTCAGGGGTTGTTAGTGATTACCCCCCTTCACTTCCTTAGCTTCCTAGATTTTTAGTGTCTCTGGCTGTCCGTTTGTCAGTTTATTGGCATCATCTCAGGTTGCAGGGTGCTGATGACTCCTTGACACTGTTTGAATCCTTGTCTTTATCCCCTACTGCCAGGGGCATTTTCTTTATCCTCAGTGATAGAGGGGACTTTGTTCTCTGGGATCTAGACAAAGTAGCAGCAGGTATGTTTTTGAGAGATGTCCATCACATTCCCACTGCATAATCATACTTCTGCACATAGGCCAGCATTGCCTCAGAGCCTGCCTGTTCTCTTCTTACCACAGAGCGTGCATCTCTTTGCCAGATGCAGGGCCTCTCACAAGTTTTGCTTCTATTTGCTTAGAACCACTTGAGCCATCTCACCTGTTAATCAGAACCTGGCCATATGGCAATAGAAGTGGTCTCCTCCAGGTTTGGAACCTATTTTGCCTAATTGGAAGGGAGAATAGGCTAGACTTTTGTGTACCAGGAGGGCCACATGAGCTTTCTATGAAGGGTCTAAAAATCTTCATCTTATATCAAAGGTATTTCTTATAGTACAAATTTACTTTCATAATAAAAAAAAATACTGATTGCTAATAATAATAAATTTTTCCTCTTCTTAAAGTTGTAGTGGTGGCCTCCAATCTTCCTAGGGTGAAATCTGAGCGCTCAGCTCGCTCCCTAAAATGCATGTACATCAATGAACACAGCATGGGGAACAAAAAGGATGATTTAGAAATCTGTGTCCAGTCAGGTGATTATGATCTTATGGCAATTACAGAGACATGGTGGGACATCTCCCTTATGAGGAAAGGCTGAGGGAGATGGCTCTTTTTAGCTTGGAGAAAACAATACTGAGGGGTCATCTCATTAATGTTTATAAATATTTGATGGTTATCAGGATGATGGAGCTAGGCTCGTCTCAGTGTCATCTAATGATAGGACAACTGGCAATGGGTGTCAGCTGGAATATAAATATGAGAAGTAACTTCTTCAAAATGAGGCTGACAGAGCACTGCAAGAGGCTTCCCAGGGGGGTTGTGGAGTCTCCTTTTCTTGAGATGTTTTAAACTCACCTGGACATGTTCCCGTGCGACTTGATCTAGGTTATCCTGTTGTGGCCATGAGACTGAACTGGATGATCTTTTGAGGCTGCTTCCAATCCCTAATGCTCTGTTATTCTGTGATTCTGTGACTTTACTGCTTCTTGATTTAGCAACACCAAACAAAAAGGAAGGGTTTTAAAAATGAATAATTGACAAATATTTGTGAAACTTTATTTATATATATGTTATTTTATTTCCCTAACTGGAAAGCAGAACTAATTCCTGTTGTACTCATTACCAGTGCCAGTCAAGAGGAACTACTGCATGAGCAGATTAAACTTGGCATAAAAGATGAATGAGTGAGATGTCTGGGTATACATGAAGCCGAACTAAAAAGAGGAGCACAGAACTGCTCCCAACTATCCCTCTGACATCCACCGGCTGATCATTCCATAAAATTTAAAATTTTCTTTCCTTCTGCAGTCCTCTAAAATATTTGTCTACTTCCATACAATTGCTCAGAGTTGCCAACTCATACCTGATAGCTCATCTAAATTTGTTAACCAAAATAACTTTCATATGACATATATATATACAAATTATATATCAAATTCCACAGTCTCTACCCGAATATATCAGCTAAGGCTTTGCCACTGGTCTTGTGTCACCTGTTTAAGTTGGTACTTTTCTTTTAAACACTGAACTCTTCATTCATAAGCTGTCAAGTTTATTCTTATATTAAATTATTACTCACATACATAAATGCCTTGGATACAAACACATAATTAATATCTGTAGTGCAAGATGCTGAATCAAGATCTGTAGATTCTTTGGGTTACTAATGAAGAACATTAGGCACATTTTGAGGGAGTAGAAAGTATATGTACACTTGTGGAGGGCCTGTTACGGGTTGAGGCTGGGTCAATTACCACATGAATGACAGATGCTCTCTATTAGTGCCTATCTCTCCTCAAAAATGGAACAGAAAGGGAATAAGGGGGACAGACTTATGGATTGTAAAACAAAACTAAAACAGCTTTAAAGAAACCTCCTCAGACATCTGCCATTGAAGAAGAGAGGCAAAGAAGTAAGAGAAAAGGAGCTGACCGTTGTGGTCCCTCAGTTTTTTACCAATATAATGTATATTTGATTTAGTAATCTGTTCATCAATTTAAGGTGACCTGTTCAGTCTGCTTGTCTCCACGAGTGCAGCCTTTCACTTACTGCACCCCAACGTGGGACAGCAAGATTAGAATTGATCTTGACCTCCATAGGAGTAAGTCTAAGGAAGAGCCTTTCTGCAAACCAACTGTAAACATCAAACGTTATCACAGTTATTACACTGTTTTCACAAATACACTATTTACTTCAGAAAGTGCCATTGCTGAGAAAAGACTTGTCTGAGAAGTAAAATCACTGAAAAATTTAGTTATGCTCTAACTCATATCATGACTAGGCTCTATATAGCTGGTGAACTGTCCTGGATTTGAAGGGTTAATACTTTTCTTCTGAAGGCAGTGCTGGTCTATAGATAATTTTTAATAAAAATACAGTTAAATAAGTACATCTTGGCTAAAATGTTAGTGTGATCTGATCACTCTATTAACAAACTGTCATCGATTAACAGAACATAGTATTCTATACGTACCTGTATATTCTGGTGAATCTTTTTAACTGACTATAACCAAATCAGACTTGTGAAAACTTAAGTAAATTCTGTGATAGTAGAATTATGTTTCTGATGTACATTTAACCTGAGTCAAACCTTGCTAAGTCAGTGGAAAACTCTAAAATGCTTTATTTGATTTAAACTCTTCTTCTGTTAATAATAAATCTCAGTAGTGTATAAAGGATCTTACAGTTACTCTTATGCTCATTTCTAGAAGAAACCTTTTAACAGCAAGATATAAGTAATTCATTTGTTTCCTTCCTTGCCTTGTTCCAGATCCCTTGTCCTCTGGTTATCCACATAGCAAACTTCTTCCTTTTTGGCTACCATGGTCACTTCTGGAGTAAGCAAGCTCATTCATTCCATAGAAACAGAGACTCAGATATTTGTTCAAAGAGCCTCTCCAGCTAAACCATCTATATGATGACTGCACTACGTTTGTCTCCCTTCACACAGGAATACTCCAGCTCTAGCCCAGCAGAATGTTAAAAGATTTTAACATTCTTTCCTAGCATGAGAAGCTAATTAACCAATCCTTCAGCTCCATGCTACAAAACGCCAATGAAGCAAATGCTAGTGTCCCATCTCATTGCCTTCAGCACTTTTAACATATTAAAAAAATGAATATATTCAGTTAGGCTACAAACTCTAGTATGTAGTTAAAAAGATGAGATACCAGTACTCTCTGGGTTGGCATTGCTTCAGGGATGCCATTTCAATGGGCCAGTGCTCTCATTTGTAGGGTCCATGAGACAAGAAAGACAGATTTTTATTTTTCACAGAGCTTTCAAAAAATTATATTCCAGTCTTAACCATCTTTTCTCATTGTGGTCATGACAACCACTACAATTAAGATATTTCTGAAAAAAACAGATCAGTTCTATAAATATTTATATGTAGAAAATGTACCCATACAAACACAGGAAGATGGCTATTTTGAACTAAATTTTAAAGTTTTTGAAAGAATAGTTAACTGGAAAAGAGGCAAAGAGTTTTGTCAAGGTGGTGTTGGAAACAGACTTGTAAATGTAATTTCTTGGTACATTTCCAAAACTAAAATTTTTAAATTATTTTTTGATAGTTGATACCTATTAACATAAATCCAGTGGCTCACTCTAACATTAGATTCATTTATCTAGCTGAAATGTACATTATATCAGAGCTTCAGGATTTTTTTTGCAGGTCTCGGGGAATACAGTGATGTAAGGACTCAGAATCCAGGTATACTTATAAAGGACAATATTTTCTTGGAAGAAATAAGTAAAAGAAATTTGAGCTTCTTTGCATTGCAGATTAGAAGCCCTGACACTACATAACTATATGGAATATGATTTTCAGAAGTTTAACAGATCTCTAAGGACATGCTATTATCAAAGGAGGACCCTGAGGCCATTCAGTTGCTTTAGCTTTTAAAAGCTGAGCTGGTTTTAAAACTACTTTTAAAAGTGTACTAGAGCTAAATGTGACTGAAACAGTAGGTATGATACTGCTGAGACTTGTATTTATTCTCCTGCACATTTCCTGTTTGGTCTTGGATGTGTTTCCATTTTTCATTTCCCACTTATGGAAGTGGAATAGTGGGGGTATCATAATAAAAAACCTTGGTTATTCTAAATAGGGTTGTATTACTATATAATGAAATCTGGAATTACATTAACAACAATAAGAAAGGAATGCTACAATAACCCATAGAATAATTTAAATTGGAGGCAATCTTTGGGGGGGGTCATGTATTCTAATTCCTTACTCAAAGAAGGGCTAATTTCACAGCTATCTCTAATAGTTTAGACTGTTGTGTTAACTGAGAAATGTCTGACCTAAGAATGTCTGGGAAAAAGTAGTTAATATCACATAAACTGAGCCTGTTGTGACTTAATACGTGCAAAGAGAAAAAATTGATAGTAGTGCAGCAAATGATAATTTCTGAGTGCTCTTCTCGATGGATTTAATAGTATTATTTTGAATACAGTAGTTATTGTTTTGCAGTTTCAGTATGTTCAGTATGTTTCAGTAAAATAATATTAATTATACAATGATTCTTTATGAAAAGTGATTAGTAGTAATTCATATAATCAGGGAGATTGAGTTTACACCTCTTAATTTACAGTGTGTTTCCTCAGAAGGTTTCTTTCTGTCTTCACAATGACTCTATAGTGTCATTATGCACATGTTTCACAATTTTCAGTAGTGTAATTACAGTGGGATGCCTGTAAAGCATAGGAGTTCTGCTGGGAATCCCTTGAGTTTCAGACACCTTCACAGCATTCTGTTTACAAAACACCTCATGGTTATGGTTGTTCATAGCAATATACTTTTCTTATGCTGATCTGTTCATTACCAACTCCCACATTTCCCCAAATAGACAAACACTCCTCACATTTTAGCACCCTGGAGTGTTATATTGAAGTGCTGGACAGTGTGACTGTAATTCAACATCATCCTCACAGAAGAACAAAATACATTCTTACCTGCTAGTTGTTCTGAACTATACACATGTAAAAGTGTACAAAAGTCTTAATACATTGTGAATATCTGAAAAACATTCTAAATAACGTCAGAAGAATATGAAGTGCATGCAGAATATACTCTTGAGCTCATTTATCAATAACGTATTCTAGACCTTTCTTGCCGTGTATAAATATGGACATAGCAAGTCATCACTGAATGTAACATGTAATGATCTCATTAAGGATTATACTTCAGAATTGTAAGGACCATTCTTAAAATACTATTCTTTAGTAGTCTTTGTCGTCTCTGCTGAGAAAAATTGCTCTAAATTGTTCCAGTAAATCAACTGAAAACAGGAGACAATCTACATACAAAACACTAGCCTTACCCTCTAAAAATAACAAAGCTATTAAAAATATAACAATACTTCAGGAGGTGAATGTTATCCTCCCGGCTTCCAACTTGCAGTTGTGTGTGAATGTGAAGAGATCAAAGCCTTATAAGACAGCAGGTTATCTTACTGCAGCAAGAAAACAGAATACACTGGATTAAAAAGTCCTAAACAAAACACAAAACCATGAAAAGATAGACAAATAGAGCTTCAGCTTGGTCACATCTTCCCCCGGGCAAAGGCTTGGTTGCAAAGATATTCTGGTTTCCTTCATTAGTGAGTGTAAAATACATTAATACACTTGTATTTGGTTTAGCTGGGATGGAGTTGATCTTTCCCGTGACATGTCTCATAGAGCTATGTTCGTGGTGGTAGCTGGAGGTTTTGGTAACACACTGGTGTTTTGGCTGCTGCTGAGCAGTGCTCATACGGCAACAAGGCTATGAGATTTTTTTTCTAACATTCTCCCCAGCTGAGGAGGGCTGAGGGATGGGCCGGGCCAGCTAACCCAAACTGACCAAAGCAATATTCCATACCATGTTATGTCAGCCCAGATATAAAAGTGAGGGGAAAGAAAGAAGAGGAGAGGGCATTGATCTCCACAGCAACTACTACATGTATCTGGGCATTGCTTCCTAGAACAGCACCTAAACACCTGCTTATTGGAAGTAGAGAATAATTTTCATTATTTGCCTTTGCTTCCACATGTGGCTTTTAGCTACTGAAAACTGGGAACAACAGATCTTTCACAAGACCAGCAGTTGATTTGCCCTCTTCTGAACTGAAGCGATCACCCTAGAAATAAGCATCCATAAGTAGCAGTTTCATCACTGTTGAAAAGTTTTATTAAATAGGTGAGAGGGCATTATTTTCCCTATATCTTTGTTATGCTTGGTATTCAGGTAAGAGAATCTCCCATTTCTCACTTCAGGTTTTTCCATTCACGCTACAAGACTCAAACATTTTTACGGTTGCAATGGGTCTTCTCATACCTTTACCTGAGCACTTTGGATTTGACAGGGCCAAACCATTGCAATATTATGGTGTTCGAATCTCTGACTACACCTGTGAACCACCATTTGTGAATATATTTAAAAGTCCTGTCGATATGGAGATTGAAGATGTGATTTACTGGTGGGGTTAGTAAAGTTTGGTTAATGATTGGACTCAATGATCTTAAAGACTTTTTCCAATTTAAATGATTCTATGAATTCTATTATTCTAATAGTTGTGGCTTTGGAGG
Source organism: Phoeniculus purpureus (assembly GCA_028565055.1). Classification (NCBI taxonomy): domain Eukaryota; kingdom Metazoa; phylum Chordata; class Aves; order Bucerotiformes; family Phoeniculidae; genus Phoeniculus; species Phoeniculus purpureus. The sequence goes on from JAOXOE010000001.1 coordinate 113,359,982, forward strand.
AGGGTGCAAGGGTCTTAAACAGATTTATCTGTGTTTCTGTTCCCATCAAGAGGGTTATTCTAAGACTGAGAAAACTGTGTAAGAATCAAAACTTAAACATATATCTCTGACTGTAAAATAGAAACAATTCTTCAGTATTTCTTTTTTCATTCTTGTTTACAATAACCATGTTCTTAGAGTCTTAGTGGACTGACGTCTTATTCTGGTTTCTTTTTTTTTTTAAAGAATTTCTGGATTTTTTTTTTAAACTACAGATTTATTCAGTGTCTTACCTAAACTATGTATTGTCAATATTTACCCTGACTGTATTTCTAGATAGTTGAAGACTAATTTAGCCATTAAAGATGGTTTTATCACCTGCATTTCAAACATATTACTTTGTCCGGTTGCATATCTGCAAATTCTCTTCTTTATCAACCTGTAGTATGACTTAGAAATCATAGTCATTCACGTCTGCCAGGAGGTCTGTCTCTTTTTACTCTTGACCGCTTACTGTAACTGGTGAGTGTTTCTTCTGAGGACTGGATTTCTACAGCTACCTTCAAGGCTCAGGGGAACTTTATCATTATAATATAAAGGGAAAAATTAAGCTGTGGAATGAATGTATGAATATGTGACTATTTTCCCACTGCAGTATATGGTCACTGGAGTCTTAGAGAAAAAGGTATTCTGTAGAAATGAGATTTTTTTTGTCATAGGTGTGCTTTGAGGAGCATTCTGAACCTATGGATAACTCCTTCTCTTCTCCCAGAGCAATTAGCTAAAAGCTTCTGTGTCCAATCTTTCTCCAGAACCACCACATCTGTCTCTTTCCATAATCTTTGCCTTTGTGACACATCTCTGGAGTCCTTCAGAAATTAGCAATTCTTTTGAAAATCTGAGTGATACATTAGGCTGTAAAGGAGAAAAATGAATTGTGAGAGACAGAAGATGAGGCATGAGAAAAAATCCCATCCTTTTATAAATCTTAATCTTACCTTAACTCTTCAGAATTTTCCTGTTTTCCACATATTATTTCCTAATTTTGCACAGGGCTGTAATTCTTGTATTTCCCTTTGTAAGGTTAGAAGTTAACTCATCTCAATAGAAACATAATTAATAGCATTATGCTTTCCTTAGATTCATGCAAAGTCCTATGTAGTCAGTCATCCTTACGGTTCACTGAAACATTTCTGTAACCGTAAAAGCAAAACTCTTTGAGGTCAGTGGTTGTATGTTACTTTATTTCCGTGCACCGTGAATCATTGCCTTAGGAAACACCCACAAATCTAACTGATATCTCACAGGCTTGGTTTTGATTTCATGTTGTCTAATGTTCCTTTCAAGAAGTGATACAAGATACAAGTGATTAGAAAAACTGTCCAGTCTCACTGCTTTCAGGTAAGACAACATGTCAGCTAATAAAACAAACTGTGATTGATAAAACTAAAAAATAACCTAGAGATAATTGGTCTCTGTTTCTATCTTATTTAAACCATAAAATCCAATTTACCATTTGCAATCACATCTGCTCATATTCTGTGGCCAGCATACAGACTGAAACTCTATTTTCTTATTTACAATATGACTGGTGTCTAAGAAATACCTTTTGACAGCTGTCACTGAAAATTAGAAGTCCTTGACAACCATGTCTATGTTTATTCCAGGAGCAGCAACATGGTTCAAAGATTAGGTCCAGTAAATATGACTTGAAAGGATGACAACTTTGTTAGAATTGCTTTGTAAGTCTTAACAGAGGTGCATCAGTAATCTTTAGCCATGAGGAGACAATGCATTACTTTGTGTGTGCTTGATATGGTTTATTTCAAGTTTGAATGAGTGCAGAATAAATCTGTCTGAGTGCCTTTATATGAAACTCCTCTATGAATTGTAATGAAAGTTGTTCACTGTCATAATCGAAGCCAACAAGCTTGAAAAGCAAGTTAACGCGTGATTAGTGACTGTATGAAACAAGACTTTACAATAAAGATCTTTTAAAGCTCCTCTGCGTTATTTATAACCTCTTTTTCTTTCAGGTGTTTTCCCTCCTCAAAGAATACAGCAAAACCATATCCTATTGAGTACCAGGCAGCAGGCAGTAGGTGTGGTTTACCAGACTTCCATGAGCACAAAGAAAGGACGCTGTGTCCTCACCTGGAACATATAGATCATTTACAGCTCTAGCAGTGTGCTGCTTTTTTTAGCTTAAACATTGTTTTGTGTTCACTGAACAAAACTTGTGGCTACCCCTGTGAAAAGTCTAAACTAGTCTTTGCTTGCTCAGAAAACCTAATGCACACACAGGATCATAGAGTGGTTTAGGCTACAAAAGACCTTCAAGATCATCAAGTCTAACCATTAACCTAACCCACTGCTAAATCATGTCCTTAAGTTCCATATCTACATGAATTTTAAACATGTCCTATGATACTGATTCAACGACTTCCCTAGGCAGACTGTTCCAATGCCTGATGACCCTTTCAATAAAGAAGATCTTCCATATTCATGGACATATGGCTAAAGGTGATGAAACAGGGTAAGTTTATTGTAGCTTATTGAACAGCAACGGAAAGGAGTATTGATGGTTCTGTTTCAACAACATAAAAGAATATCCATTAGTGAAAAATGTAACTCAATTATTTTTTAATACAGTGACATCAAAATTGGTATATCGGATTTAAGTATTTCATGTAAAACACCCTTCATTTTGCATAAGGAATATTAGATCATCTCACCCTCTCTCCACTGTAAGGAAGCGTCTGATGATGCCTCATTACAGAATCGCAGAACATTAGGGATTGGAAGGGATCTTGAAAGATCATCTAGTCCAAATCCCTTGTCAGAGCAGGATCACCTACACCAAGTCGCACAGGAATATATCCAGGCGGGTTTTAAACATCTTCAGAGAAGGAAACTCCACAACCCCACTGGGCAGCCTGTTCCAGTGCTCTGTCACCGTCACTTTGTAGAAGTTCCTTCTGATATTTGTATGGAACCTCGTATGTTCAAGCTTACACCCATTGCCCCTTGTCCTATGATGACATTGAGAAGAGCCTAGCTCCATCCTCCTTACACCACATATTTATAGACATTTTTGAGATCACCCCTCACTGTCCTCTTCTCCAAGCTAAAGAGACCCAGCTCACTCAGCCTTTCCTCATAAGGGACTTCCTTCATCATCCTCATTGCTCTACTCTGGACTCCCTCCAGCAGCTTCGTGTCCTTCTTGAACTAAAGGGCCCAGAACTGGACACAATAGTCCAGGTGTGGTCTCACCAGGGCAGAGTAGAGGGGGAGAAGAACCTCTCTTGATCT
>JAOXOE010000001.1:113363375-113377356 GCA_028565055.1 Phoeniculus purpureus
TGGTCCACCCATCAAACCCATGTTCCACCAGCTTGGAGACCAGAATGTGGTGCGGGACAGTGTCAAAGGCTTTGCTCGGGTCCACATAAATGACATTGGCTGCTCGCCCCTCATCCATTAAGGTTGTGACCTGTTCACTGAAGGCCACCAGGTTGGTCAGGCAGGATTTGCCCTTGGTGAAGCCATGCTGATTGTACTCAGTCACCTCTTCACTAGTCTCCTGCCTCAGTAGTGCCTCCAGAAGGATGTGCTCCATGATCTTACTGGGCACAGAGGTGAGTCTGACCAGCCTGTAGTTCCCTGGCTCCTCCTTCCTACCCTTTTTGAAAAAAGGAGTTAATATATGTCTGATACTGGCTTGCTCCTGGACAGCTCAGTCAAATGACCATCACCACACTGCGGTGTCTCCTGTGTCTTCCATATGCTCCTTTCTAAACATACAATTGATATATATATATGTATACAAAATTCAAACTCCCCTTATTTGCCTTCAATGTTATAAATTATATTTATTTTCCCTACTTACCCATCACAATCTTCTCTATACAATTTAATTTTTTTTGCCTACCGATTGCTCCATGCTTTTATCTTTGACATCTACATATGTGAGTGTTCTCAGCCTTTGTAAACCCTATACACTTATTAACATGGACTTCAGAAATTAATTTCCATCAGCCTATATGCATAGGCATCTGTTAAACACCCTAATCGTTTTTGATTCCAGCAAAAGCTGAGCCACATAGCTGTTTTTCCTGAAGAGCTTCATTTCATACAGTTACAAGAGAGATCTTTGAAAAGTATCACTGACTTTGTTTCCTTTTATGCCCATCAGTGGCTCAGCAACACTGCAACAGTAGGTTTTCTCCACACCAGCTGTTTAGGGACCTACAAAACTGGGTAAGCCAGACTTCTTGCATATGTTTCAGAGCTGATTCCTTCCTATTTAACCTCCCAGCTAGAAAATTAGTAAACACAGCTTCATCCTTTAAGTTGCCAAGCACTTTGCATTTTGGATCAAAAATTGGTAAGTCTTTGAGGATTGTAACGTTTGCTTCCTCGATGTCTCTCATACATGACCAACTCTTTGTAGCACTTGTGTGTATATCATTTCTTCCAATATAAACATAAGATTTGAAGACAAAAATGTTAGAAATTGTTAAGAGATTGTGTTCATATTGAGGAAACATTATAGCTATTCCAGGGAAGCTTGCTTGCATCTGAAAGCTAATATCTGAATTTTTTCATGAAAAATAGTTTTAGAAGTTACAGCCTTTACTGTTAGTTGTAAACTGATGGTTGTTATTGATGACTCCTACTGCATTAATTCTGGAGTATTTCAGTGAGGCTAAGGTGTAATTGCAATTGAATTACAAGTGGAAATATAATGCTTTACCTCTCTTATATTTGTAATTTTGTGAGGGTTCTTATTTTCCCGTGTAAACGTTTAAGGTTTTTTCCTTGATTATAATTTTCTGGATAAACTAAAAAGAATAATTTCCCAGTAAGTCCTTGCCCAAAACACTTGCCAAGTACATCAGAATTCTAGTTTGCCAAATTTGTATCAGTTATATAGATTCATAACAGATTTGCAAATCTATTTCCTAATGGTCCAAAATCACTACATTATTTGGAGACTGATATATTATTCTCCGTCTTTCATTTTTAATAGAAATTCTGGTGTAATCAGCAAAGCACCTGTAGTTTATAAGTCAAATGCTAGTTTAGTTCTGTGGACAAGTTAACACAAAGTACAAATGCACAAGTACCACAGCAGTTACGCTAATAAATCTTCAATTACAGAAATAAGGTTATTTTTATTTTGTTTTTACTGGGACCGTAGGATCGTTTTGATGAGAAAATGTGGAAGATGGTCTTACAGTTTAAAAAACAAAATTATTATGTGTATAACCATAAAAAACACGCTCTGGAACACTGCTGTGTGGCAACAAAATTCTAAGATATCAGAGTATGAAAGCATACAGCACGGTACTGTCTGTCTCAGTGACATGAAGATTGCAAAGCTTGTTTTTACCGTTAACCAACTATCACCACCAATCTGTAACGCATGGCAGAGCTTATGAATGTTCAATGTGCTTTCCAGCTTTCAGAAATGAAGCAGCAGAATATCTATTCTACCAAAACCAGAATAAAAACATTTGAGTCCTCTCAAATACGCTTTGTGTAGGTAAAAATTGAAAAACCATCTCATAAGACCCATCAAACCCTTTTAAAAGACTGAAAGGAAAATTTAAAAAGCTCACAGGCTTTGTGAGTGAATTTTGCAATTAGAGAGCCAATTATGAAGTCACTATTGTTCCCACTGAAGTCATTGGCAATGCTGGCATTCCTGTTACTTAACATTTCTTTTTAACGTAGTAGTTCACAAAATTAACTGCCTAGTTGCTTAGGGAAAGTAAATATAATTAAAATGGTACAGCTTCTCATTATTGTTGTCAGCACAACTTAATAATCTTAAAAGAGTTTACCTAGCAAGGGAAAGATGGTTGACTTAGAAAATAGTTAAAGGACGCAATTTAAATTCTCGTTATTAGGAATCAGGAAGAAAAAACCCACCAGGGATACTTGTGAAATTACATGTATATTGTGGATACTAATGGAAAATAGGGATAGTGTAGATAGTAAGACATTCGAAAATAATCTTACGAAGGCTAGTCTCTGATGTGGGACAAAACATAAGAATCAAATGCTTTTCAGATTACATATATGAATTGATTCTTCACTCACAAATAATAACCATACACCACTGGCTGATCTCTATCAATATGTAATGTAATATTTTTTAAACAATTCTTTAGCAATCAGATTTAAAAAAAATCTGAAATTACCCAGACAGCAAAATAAAATTAACAGATTATTCAACAAATTACAATAATTTGCATAATAATAAAAAATGAAGAAAAGCACAGTATCTAGAAGGGAGAAATTACATGAAAGGACACCTGAAAAACCATGCATCAAAGTTTTCTTAGGGCAATAAAAGATCGTTAACTAAATCTCTAACTGAAAACAGAGCTTCCCTTGTAAGGAAAAATAACTGCATATTTTCATAGAATCTGTCTGAAATGAGTGTTTGAAGAACCTAGGGAAAACCCTTAAGACCCTTTGTAGGCAACCAATTTATTGAGTAGAGGACAGACACAGAAGTTCATTGGAAAATATAGAGCTGAATGAAATGCCCACAGACTGGATGAAAGCATGTACGCTCAACAAACCCTAGTAGCAATAGGAATTTAATTAGTTTGATATTTTGATGTGTCTCCTGACCTTTAGGCAAATTGGCTTGTGCTCCTGCTTGCAAACATCCGCAGGAGAAATGACTGCTGATGCTGGACTGGTGAAAAGTTATTATCACTTCTCTTTCTGCATATAGACCACTCTAGATGGAGTTGCACTGGAAGTCAAACTAGTGTTGTTATTGACAGCAGTCTGAAAACACAAGACTGATTTTCCAGAGATTATTCCTAGTTTAAATGCAAGAACAATCAGATTAATGTTTTATATTCTTAATGGAAATAATGGATTTCAGTGAACCTGTGCGGTCTTCCCTGATACCATTCTCCTGCTTGATAGATGGATCTATGTTTTGTTTATTGTTTTTCTCCCTGCCACAAGGTATTCTCTAGTCTTGTATCTGTTGATGAAGATGAGCATTGATCAGATTTCTAAGCCAGTTTATTAAATATGCAGTCCTGACGGACCACTACTTTTGAAAATTATGCATTATCTTAGTGCAGTTCCTATACTTAGTAATCAGAGAGCCCTTTTAATTAGCCCTAAGTATGGCTTTAGATAGCATATTAGTCCTGTAACCAAGGTAATTTAAAGTGTAATTGCTGGAGCAGCATAAATCAGGAGCATGCATTTTAAAAAAACCCAACAAATCTATAATCCAAATCAACATTCGTTGGCTACCACTGGCTTCTTATCCATTAATTAAGGGAGTTATGTTGTTGAATTATAACACAAATCAGTTTTCCTAGATGGTTCATTAAAGGCCAGATTTTATTACATATTACATGCTTTGTGATTTTCACACAAACTTACTACATTGCTTAGAGAAGGTGATCTTTTAAAGCACATTAGACTAATGTTCCTGAAACTCCATCTAATGTAAGTTTTATTGAATTGCTGTAACTAAAAAGGTCACCTGATTTGTTCAGATAATGGATTCAGTGAAAGGAACAGAAAATGAATGGGTTATTGTAGTAAGTCTGACCTTGAAATACATTTATAGTTACTGATATTTACAAATGAAGAAACTAAAAAATATTTTTATTACTACTGCCAGTTTTTAGCAAATGCGAAGCAAATTAAAAATGTATTTGTTCCAATCTTGTGAGGTGTATGACACACAATAATAGCTAATACCTTGGAGTAGCTCAATAACATTTTTTTTAAGGGTCAATATAGAAACTTGCCAAAAATGAAGTACTTCTCATGAAGTACTATCTTGCTGAGACACATGGTCCTGCATTCCATTTGCTTGATTTTGCTCTCTCCCTCTTTTACTTATTTGTGATTATGGGGATAGTTGTACATCTCCACCAATCACAGGAATTGTGTAGATACATAATCCTATCTCAAGATTGTAATGTGCTCAAATGCTACAGCACTGAGGTAGAAGAATACAAAAAATAAGTAACTTGCTCTGCTTCAGCATGAAGTGGGTGAGTTGCTCAATTCCCTTATTGCATATTGTTCCAAAACATAAATAACATGCATCTTAGTTTTGCCTTGCATATCCAGGTGCATATCTCTTTGACAAAAGACGCTTTGTGCTATATGTGATAGAAATATTGACACAGCGCATGACTGTTCTCCAAAAGTGGCTTCTGGTGTCTATTCATGAATGCTATGAATAACCAGTGTGCAAACATGTTAGTATTACCAGAATACAGGCTATTTACTTCACATAAGTGAAAAATACTGTTTTAAGGGGATATTTCTGTTTTTCTGAACCTGAAATATAGGTTAATGTAGAAAGTGCAGAGATAAAAAAGTATGCCCACTGTTGTTGTGAGTAATACTTTAGGAATCTCACTAGTGTTCTTCCCATTGTGGCTTTTCAGTAAGAACTTACACTTTTCTTAACACTGAAACTGTGCATAAGAAATTTTGAACGATTCAGGGCAAATACTCAAGCAACTAGAAATAACCTTAAGAACTGAAGAATTAAAAATATTTAAAAGTTTTAATTATTAAAAACTAAAATGATCAATACTTCTATGAGTGCATCCCAGAAGACCAACCATATCCTTGATTGGATTAAACTAAGTGTCACCAGTAGATCAAAGGAGGTGATTCTTCTCTACTCTGCTCTTCTGAGACTTCACCTAGAGTACTGAGACCAATTTTGAGTCTGCAACACAAGAAGCTGTTGGAGTAAATCCAGAGAGGGCCCACAAGTATGATCAGAGGTCTGGAGCACCTCTCCTATGAAGAAAAGATATGGGAATTGGGACTATTCAGTCTGATGGGGAGCCTTCTAGTACCTGAAAGAGACCTACAGGAAAGCTGGAGAGAGACTTCTTACAAGGAGCTCTAGAGATGGGACAAGTGGTAGTGGTTTCAAGCTAAAAGAGGAGAGATTTAGATCTTAGCAAGGAATTCCTCATTATGAGGGGATGATGCACAGGAATGGTTTACCCAAGGAGATTGTCAATACTTTGTCCCTGGAATTGTTCAAGACCAGATGAGGGCAACCTGGTCTAGTTTGAAGTGCTCATGGATGGGAGGTTGGAACTAGATGATTTCTGAGGTTTCTTCCAACCTAAACCATTCTATGATTCAGTGAATACATAAGTAGTCTGTTTTTACTGTATTTGTCAAAGTGGAGACAGGAAAGATGCAGACTTCACAGTAGGCCTTTGCTTGGTTAGTAGTGCAAAGTACTTGAGATGTATAAAAAGAAACATTGGATTGAAGATGATGCTGCATAAAGCGAAGATTGAGTTCAGTTGAACATAGTTATAATTGGCTGCCATAGCACACACACACAAAAAGTAAATAAGTAAATTTTGTGCATCTCACTCTTTTTGAATGAAAAATGTGTGCCCTTCTGGTATAATGAATTGCTTAAATAGAAGAAATGGAGCGACATACAAGCTTACTCAGTGAAAATACAGCATTTAATGTCATGATTTAATAGCCTTCTTCAGAGGTAAAATTTATTAATCCTTTAGGACAGTAACTTGTTTTGTAAATACGAAGCTGCAGAAACATGAAAGAGATGTTTGAATGTGATACCGCATTACTCATGTAAGTTAGGGCAAATTTCTGAGAGAGGACAGCTAGTCAGCAATGTGGAATGTATTTCATTACTAACTTTTTAAACGTACTAAACTGACTTTAATCTTGAAATAGAAAACACTATTTTTCTCTCTTTTTTTTTTTTAAATCAAGAAGTAAGAACTCAAGATCCAGACACAAAGACTTATCTATTGCAGCAGATAGAGGAACCAATATTTGAGTATTGTTATTGAGACGCCCAAAGACTCTTTTAAATAATTCTTGAAACTGCAACACTTAAAAATTGGCACAAATTGCCCTGCTTTCTCCTGGGTTTTTCAGATTCAAGCAGCTGTTTGTCAGATGGGTTCCTTTAGTGTAACTTCACCACTTGCCTGTGCATTTCCTACTGAAAACATTTTCTGTCTTCATTTGGATGCTGTAATCAGTGAAATCACAGTTAAGAACTTGCTGCAGGATCAGACCCTAAAGAATACTAAGTGCAAATGCATTTCTTTAACACACTAATCTCATTTGTTCTTCAGATACTTTCGAACATCTGTCACTAAGGAAATGGAATGCAGCATTATGTTTTGTTTTTTAGCTGTGGGGGAATAGACGTGATTTTCTACTAGCAGTAGACTTGGTCAGTGCTGCAATGCTCCATATTGACACCTGGCCCCGACTTAAATGCTGGAAACAGTTCAGCCAAGGAAGTGATGAGCAAAACATGACCTAATTTGCTTTGCTTCTCAATACACAAAATAGTTTTTTCTGGATGCCTGTGGCCAGGCTGCTCTGGTATTGGAAGCAATTTGTTTAAAGCAAACTCACATCTTCCTGTGCTACACTGGATCTGCAACTGAAACATGCTTCAGATCTCCTGCACCCTCCAGTCCCTTCATTGCTCTTTCTCGGAAGACTGCATAGTATTCAGGGTGAGAATTCTTTTATCTTCTGGCTGGAAACTGGTTATGCATGGATATTTCAGTAAAACCCTCCAGTTACCATGATGATAATGAAGAACTATTAGGCCAATAACAATAAATAATCCTCTTATGGATAGTAGAAGATAGGTATATATATTTCATGGAATGGGGAAAATATCAATAGAGACCACTTTTAAAATATTTTATACAATAAAATAAGCATGCTCAAATAATGCATCAGGAGTTGCAGAGTGAGGCAAACTTGGGATCCTCAGGGCTTTGCAATGAGATACTCAACTCTGGAAATGAGGAAATAGTACACCCAGCACTGAAACACTTGTGTAACAAGCATAAAGTATCTATTAGACATATGTCCCAAAGCATCAGTCAAAAGAACCAAACTCTATACACTTAAAGAAAAAATAAATCAATGCAATCAAAGCAACAAACACATCTGCTTGATGTTTATGCTGCCATTTGCAGCAACCTTCAGAAGCCACTAGGTTGGAAATCAGTCATACTCAGGGTAAAAAAAGCACTACATAAACCAGTCCTTGACACTGAGTAAACATTTTCTTTTAAAACTATTTGTATCTTATCCTTGAACTTTTACAAAAGAGGAAGGAAAAATTGTAAGCAACACTTCTATTGGCAGGACAACACCACTGCTTCAACGCACAAAACAAATTAAGGCATGAAAGGACTAGAAGTCTAATGTAACAATCAGAAAAAGGATGGAAACTCAGTTTGAAACTCTGTTTCAAGTACTTTATAAATGTTTCATTAGTAAGAGTTACTTTTTCTGTTGCAAAAAAAACATGAAAGTGTCTGCTTTGGGATCACAATTGATTGTGGAATTGAGGACTGCAGAAAACCTGACATTGTTTCTAACAATAATAGAACCAGGTGACATTTTGTTTTCTGTGTGGAAAATAAACAGGTAAATATATGACAGCAGCAAGATTATGGCAGTGCACATCTTTTTGTATCTTCTACTTTGCAGGAGATACAGCTGCTCTTCTAGATTGGGAAATGTCATAGAGAGATTCAAAATAAAAATGCAAGCAGATTTATATAACCCCAAGGTGAGATAGGTCTGTTTACAGGTGAGATAGTCAAGAGTTGAAACTGACTATTTCTGTCTAGGGCCAGAGACTGAGGTGAATATTCCAAATGCAAGTGTCTTCTTTAAGGAAGGATGTGAGATCAATCCCATTGTATTCATAGTAGCACCTTGTAAAAGTGCCTTTTACACCTGATATGTGTCATCTGGGGTTTGCCACTGTTCCATTATCAGCCTCACTGGCATGGAGACAATAGAGAAGGGGAAGCAATTCTCTGTTTGAAGACACATGCCTACAAATATTTGCATATGAATGCATAAGCTATAAGTGAGACTGTATCAGATATGACATAATAATTTATCTCAATTTCTGCATTCTTAGACACTTGTATTGTACCTTAATAAGGTGCTGTTCCTTCATGGGAGGTCTTAACATGTTATTTTGCATTTTTCCTTCACTCCGTTGTTTATGTAGAAGTAATTCCTTGCATCATATCAGATGTCATACCTGCTGTGGACAGAAGAAATAGAAGACTCATCAAATCACTGCCTATGCCATGTCATATATTTGCTGCAATATCTGGCTTTGGTCAGGTGCAACCCCACACTACATAACTTTCACTTATAAATGGAGACTTAGTGCGAAGTTTTCTTGAATGCCATCATATACTGATTATTGTCAGTATATGAATCTGAAGCAGGTTTAGCTTTACTCAGAGTCATACTGAAGGTATAGTTTCTTTCTTGGATGTGGCGTTTTGGAAGCCTGTTGCTGTACCTATACTGGCCTCTCCTGAGGGCTGCTGTGTGGTGGCACAGCCAGTTGCCCACTCCAATGCCCTTTGAAGCACCTTAGTTGCATGACATTGAAGTTATGCATGACTAGCCTAAATTAATGTGCATGATTTTCAGACTCTGTCTTTCAAAACTGACTGAAGTTTTATCAAAATTTACAACTAGACAGTTCTTTTTTTCCACCTCTGAAATCCAAGGTTTGTTTTTGTTAAAGTTTGTCATTATTTCTAATTAGCTAGTAATGGGCTGCCAATTACTTATATATATTAGAAATAATATGCAGAAACCCTCCTTGTTATGCTGTGATATATTTGCATTTTGGTTTTACATATTTGCATACTTTTGCTTCTATAGCACTGAAAACCTACAATAGGCTTACACAGGGATCACTATCTGATTAGTAGTAGCATGTTCTGTTCAGAAAAGATGATTATTCTCTCTTAAATCTAACACTAAATTACTGTTATAGTGAAATAGCCATGTCCCTTGCTGACAAATAGACCAGAACTTCCTCAATTTTCTTACATGGTTTTATGAACACATCTACTGCACTGTCCTTATGAAAATTCCTGCAATTTATTTTCATTGGGATGCTTAATGCTCCCTTACAAACAATTGGTAGAACATGCAAGAAAAAGGTCTGTGCATTTTGAGGTAGAATCAATCATGTCTTATTAACCATATAAATGTCTCAGAGGTCTTGTCTAAGTCAGTCATGACGTCAGTTAAGTGAGACAGGACTCTTCAGACAGTTCTTCATTTATCTAAGTTGTCTATTTCAGGATTGCCTGAATCTGGAAACACTTGTCTCTATTGCTTATAGGAAGAAATTAGAAGCCTGGTTTAGGCTAAGAGCCAAAGTTTTATGTAGCTAGAGGCAGGTGAACAGAATCCCAGTCTTGAGGTCTTCCAGTTGTAAGCGGATAATGTCTGGGTTACCAAGTTTAAGAAGTCAATTACTGCTTAGAGCTTTCTCACCATCATCAAATTTTTTTACTATTTCAGAATAGCAAAACAAATAGATCATGTTTTCCTATGACTGCAGAGCAGACTGGAAAAATGAGCTGAAAACATAAATAATCAGTTTATGAAAAAAACCCAACAAAACAGCTGTCCATTAAAAAGGAGTTATTCTTCCCTACCTTTGCTGGTTCTGTGAACTGAACTGCCATCCTTTCCTAAAAACATGACTTTGGTCCTCAATTGTTAGAGACCACAAGAATTTTTCATAAAGTTTTGTATAAGTTTATGAAAGTGTCTGATTGATTTTTTTTGTAAGTAATTGACTTAAAATTAAAAGATGTGCTGAAATGTCTCTGTTCTGGTGGTATGTTTTCAATAAATATTCAAATGTTGAAATTAAACTTTAAATCAGAAGATACATCATTGTACCTTTGTTTATTTAATGGTAACATTCCATATTCGTAAACATACATACTTCAACTAATATTTATCTGTATTTAAGTAAATACATACATACATACATGAATACAAATTAAACTATGGATGGGTATGAATTTCTCTGTTTACATGCCAGTGTGTTTCAGTGTATGGCATTGAGAGACAAATTCAAGTGTTCTTTATGTTCATGATAGTCTTGTTGTACACTGTGATACCAAATAAGACCATGAAAGTCTTACTCTGAATAATACTTTTTTGTTGATTTGGCTTTGTAAATAAAGGCCAAAGAGTAGAACTTGAATCAAAATATCTTATTTCCTCAACACATCCTGTCATTATAGGTAATTAGTCAACTGTCATTATAATATTGCACAGAAATTTAAGAAACCTAATTTTGTGCTGTTTAGTGTAATTTAGTGTAACAATAGTTTATAAAATGTATCAATAGTTTATTAAATGCATATGCAGCTTCTATATCATAAAGACACCCATACAAAAAATAAGATGGCAAAAAAGAATATCTGCGCTAGTACTTAAACTCAGATGCCTTTCTGGTGCAAATCTGTGTCTTGAGTTGGGAAGCTGCACCAACGACTCCACTGATCTGAGGAATCTGATTCACTGGCACTCTCCTCTGTCTCCTACTGTGCTGTATAAAGCAATTGAGATATGTGCTTCTTTTTGCCCCAGGTTCCAATCACTGTTAAGAAACTGGCATTAAAGCATTACTGGCAGATTGGTAAGTACTTCTGATTTAAGTTATTACAGTTTAGTATTTTGAACTCATTATGTTTCAATGTTTCTTTTTCTTCAGTTGTTCTTTTAATAGCATCATTCTAATAGCATCAATTTAATTCAAGCATTGACTCAATTCATTCTAATACCAGCATCCCATTCAATCATGGTTTCAAAAGCAAATGTTTACCCTTTCAAATGAGTGTCCACACTAGAGGCAACTAGTTTAGCTTTTACCTTCTTTCTTTGCAACATGCACTGGCTGTAGGTCAATTGAACATGTTGGAAATAAGGCTGCATAACTTCTCTCACTGGTGCAGTTCATCCATCATTCCTAAAACTCATACTCTGTTCTGGCAGAAATATATGTGGTGTCAATGCTGTGGTACATACGCAGAATTTCAAATCTAATGGTTTTTTAGAGATGCTGTCGAAATGTTAGAGTGTTTTTCAGGACTAGGTTGTCTTCCACTCAAGTCAAAGGAAAGCTTTCTGTTCTCTTCAGTCCCAGGGGCTGGGTCACTTTTATATTTAATGCAAAATTTGCTGACTGTTAATGTGTGTAGCTATTGTATTGAAACAATTAATATTATTTGCATTTGAAATTTTGTACTAGAATTAGCACAGAGGAATTTTGCAAAATATGACTGAACTTCTTTTACTGTTTTTTTTTGCGGTACACAAATGTAATGGAAAGTAAAATACAGGCTAATTTTTTATCTTATCATTCAATAGCAAAAAAAACATTAAAAGAATGAAACAACAGTAAATGAGAAGCTGCACAGATATTTACCAAGTTGTTTCAGTAGTTTGATATACAATGCTGTATGCTTTATATACTAGCATACAAAAATTGTTATTTTAAGTTGTTCTTGCACCTATAACTTGAAATATCTGTCATCACAATATGTTAATTCAAAAAAGATTATCATGCTATGTAAGGAGAAACAATTGAAACATCTTGTCTATGGATCCTTGTCAAAATACTTGCATAAAATAGCACTGTATGACTGTTGTGAAAATTGTATTCTCTACTAAATGAGTGTCAGAGAAACAAAACAGGTGTAATGTGCTACACAGAAAACATAGATATGCTTTTGTGAAATTGCCTCAATTAGGAAGCTTTTTTACTTGACATTTGTGTTGTTTTATTCATCTTTTTAGAGCTCTTCTGTTAGTTAAATGATTGATAAAATCATTTAACTGATCAAAGGAATAAAATTATATTAATGGTAAAAAATGAACTAAAGTGAAAAGAAAGGTAGCACAGGTGGCCCTATTAAAACAGATACAGAAATGCAATCAGTAAGGTGCTGGTTTACCCTTTTTTCTATTAAGCTCAACATCTGTACCAAATAAGAGCCCAGTCTTACACTCATATTGAGGAAGGATTATGTTTATATCAAATTATTGAGTGATAACAAGCTTGTGTCTTCACTATGCATTTTTAAAGCCATTGTTCTTTTTTCTTTTCTTGAAAGGGGATCATTATGATGGATCTGGCTCATGTAGTTGGATTGAATTTTTTTTTTCTTATACTGCACAGAGTCAGAGCTAGCAAAGATTTTCCCTCATGGCTCTCTCAGTTTAGCAGAAGCCTACTTTATATGCTGAAGAGGCAGCTGTAGGAAATGTCAGACTTCATTTTGTGGACATCATACCACTGACCAAAATCAAATAAAGCAGTGTGTATAATACAGTGTTGTTGGCTTGGTCTCTCCTCTCCTGCCTAGTCTGTGTTCACCTTCACTTTATTGGTATGTAGTGGGTCCCAGCACTACCTTTATATGTGGAAGCCATTCGCTTGGAAAACAGCTTACAAGAGACTTCAGTAAAGAACTGAAACTGCTGCCGAAACCGCAGTAAGAAAGGGGGTATTTGTGTAAGAACTCCAAGGCTTAATCTTTCTGTCTAGTTTACAGCACCTAGGACCTGACTGGGGAGGTGTCCAAAGCTAGAAGCAACATAAGGTTAATCTTGATTTCATCCAACATAATTTAGGGAAATCTGTGGCAGTGATCATCCCAATTCTAAAAAATCTACACAAGCACTTGCTTTCAAAACAGATTAGAAGGGGCCTGGACCGTGTCATAGGTTTTTTGAGTTGTGCATTCCCAACAACTGTCTAGTGTGGTCTGAACAATATCATAAACCACAGGATGCTCTCAGCTGGCAGCATGGTAGAAATAATCCTATTTTATTAATGGAGACAGCAGCACGGAGAAATATGCTGTAAGATTTGTCCTCAGTAGTGGAGAATGGCCCTTGAAACATTGCATTTACTGATGGAGATATACCCATCGTTATAGACTTAGATAAAGGCTTCAGGCTGCAGCTCTTGCAAAGTCATACTTCACTGCTACAGTTGTACTGCAGTAGTTTTGATGACACAGTAATGCACTAATGTCGTATGGCTCTTCCTACTAACTTTTGTGCAACTAGGTAGCCTTTCAGCTCTTATCCCAGTAGCATTTGTAGAGTTGCTCTATGTTTGTTCTGCCCATTTCAGTTCTTGAAGTAGAAAAAGGCTATTATCATAGAATCATAGAATCATTAGGGATTGGAAGGGACCCGGAAAGATCATCTAGTCCAATCCCCCTGCCACAGCACGATCACTTCACTGGGGAAGTTATACAATCAGAATCACTCTGGGTTGGAAGGGACCACCAGTTCCAACCTCCCCACCATGGGCAGGGACACCCCACCCCAGACCAGGCTTGCCAGAGCCTCACCCAGCCTGGCCTTAAACACCTCCAGGGATGGGGCCCCAACTACCTCCCTGGGCAACCCATTCCAGGCTCTCACCACT
>JAOXOE010000001.1:113377456-113393533 GCA_028565055.1 Phoeniculus purpureus
TGGTAGGGGTTGGACTTGATGATCTATTAGGTCCCTTCCAACCCTGGTAATACTATGATACTATGATACTATGATAGTAATGACACACATGAGATACTTGTACACAAATTAATGTGGTACAAGTAAACACATATATATGTGCATATAGTTACATACACTCATCTCTGATCTTCCTGTAGGCACAAACATGTGAAGAGATGTACTGTAATAGAGCAGTTTTTCTCTTATCTGTGACAGAGATGTGAATTCCAGATGCTTTATTCCTAAATGACTGCTGTTGCTATTGGCTCTGTTCTGATTTTAGAAAATTAGTGTCTATGACCTATGTTAGGCATCAAGGCTTCTTTATGCATCATGTATTTGACAAATACTGTAAAATTTGTTTGCATAGACATGTGTTGATTTGCTGTTGAGGAATAAAAAATTCCTAGCTGGAGAGCTGTAGTGTTTTCCTTTATTTTTGTTGAATGTAGTGTAGTTTCACTGACAAGAGTAACTAAACATGTCTGGAATCTTCAAGGAACTTGCAGTGATGGAAGGTTCTAGTTTGAATGGCATGGAGACAGAGCTACAATACAGGCAAAAAGATAATAGACAGTACTAAATTTTTAGCTTTTCAAAACATGAAAACCAGATATTTTTGAATTTAAGCCGGAGATTACCTACTTGGTAAATTGTTTCCAGAAACATTAGTCCTTTTGACCCTAACAGGACACTAGCACAGCCTATGGAATCATCAGTTAGGAAATAAGAGAGGCAATCCCCAGTTTCTTCAACAAACTTTTCTACAAAATTTCTTCCCTAAGTGCTATTCTCTGGACTGCCTGGGAACACACCAGCACCTTGCTAGCTGCTGGACTGCCCACTTTGGCAGTGCTCTATTGATTTCTGTGTGTCTGTATGTGGCCTCAGGGCTCTGTGCACATGAAAGACATGAAAGTTAACAGGCAGGCATAATGAATTCATTAGAAATAGAAATGGTCATGTCTGCCTTTCAGCCACGTATTTTGTTTCAGTTTCTGAACTTTTAGGAAACAATATACTCTGGATTTTATGAGTCTTACAAAAATTTTATATGAGCCCTGCTTTCAGTTACCTACAGCTTCAAAGATCTGTCTTATTCCTTCTTCAGTTTTTTGAAAATAGTTGGCTGCTATACAATCTCCCAAGTCTGCCTTGGTCTTGTATCTTCCAAAAGGAAAAAAATAAGCCCTGAACGACTGTTAAACAATGACTTTTTTGTCTTTCTTTTTTCCCACTGTAGACCAGCCTACATGCAGTTTGGCACTAGCCATCTTTAATCCGCTCTTCACAAACATTAACTTATTTAAGGCTAAAGTATTTTTCTTAACACTCTCATCTAACTGTTGATTTAAGCCAATGTTAGTGAAGAAACGTGAGTGGAGATACCTCACTATTTTGCTTCTTATGTAAATTCCAGTCACAATCACAGAATCACTCTGGTTGGGAAAGACCCCTGGGACCATCGAGTCTAACCATCTACCCTACCTTACAAGTTCACCCCTAAACCATATCACTCAACACCTCATCCAAACGCACTTTAAACACAACCAGGGAAGGCAACTCAACCACCTCCCTGGGAAGCCTATTCCAGTGCCTGACTACCCTTTCCGTGAAAAAATGTTTCCTAATATCAAGTATAAAAGACCTTATTTTTATGGAGATTTTAGAAAAGCCACTTGATTTAGGATATAATTGTGTTTATCTTCCTAAATATTTCAAAATTTTCCAATAAAATTGAAGACGTGTTTGCTTTGCACCATTTGCACCACTCTAAAAGATTTTTGGTTTCCAGGACAGGTGCTGCTTCTGTAAAATGTAACTCGGTTGTGTTGTCTCTTTGTACATTAGTTCTTACTCCTCTTGTGCTCTTTCCTCTCATTATCACCCCCATTAATGTTATAGCATGTTATTCTAGTTGCCTGATCTCTCTTATTCTAAACTTCTTCCATTGATAAGGGTCTGCCCTGTGGAGGTTCCATCTTTGGCCCAAGAATTAGGACATTTAAAAAAAATCAGAACACATGGCTTCTCTCTCACTCATCTCAGATAATGTACCTGAAGGGGAAAATGTACTCTCTTTCTTGAAAAAAGATTGTAGGGAGGTGCTGTTGTCACTAGTTTCCTAGATATTCTATGGACAACTTTCCATGTCACAGCACGATATACATCATGCTTCCTTTTGCTCTAGAGCAGGAAGATATTTGTTCCTCTTTACACAAACTGCCTGTCTTGCATGAAAAAAAAACCCAGCTTGTTTAGACAGTTTGCTTATTCTGTAAAGAGATATTGATCCAGTGAACATTTAGATTTGTTTGGTGCTTTTTTTCCCCCTCCAAATCACTAGTATTTTATTTACTGTTTAATACGACTTGTAAGTATTTTCAGATTCTAAAAGATTTGGCAAATATCCCAGCGGTCCTAGAATCTTTTCCAAACCCAAGTTAAGATGTGATAAACCTCTTTCTCTGATGTTTTGTCCTTTATGTAACAATAACCAGAACAACAATGATCTATGATGTGATTAGCTTGGCACTGAACCTGGGTTCGTCTACACTACTGAGAGGCATCATTAAATGCCCTGAGCGTGGTGGCATGCTGACAACATGCACATAAATTTAAGTCAGCTCTTGATTTTGGGCTGGGCTAGCAGCACTAACTGGGAACAGATTTTCCTGGAGGTGCCAATCAGCTCAGAGGGAGAACAGGACATCTGCTCTTAACTTCTGGGCAGGTTGGAGGACAGAAGCATACAGGTCCTACCACTGTGCTCCATATATACGTGATCTTATCCTCATGGCATATGCCAAAGAAGTTACAAGCATCTCTTATCTCACTCACAATATTCTCAGTCTTTATGATCCTACCTCCTTCCATCAGTCTCAGATGTATGAAGCTGTTTTTCTCTTGCCAACTCTTACTTGCATCTATAGAGTCTTTAGGAATTCCAGCCTTTTGATAAGTGCAACCCTATATAATGTCAGCATTTCAGATACTCATTATAGCTCACACCTTATAAACAATGATTTTGTTTCCAGGACTTGTCCTGTTGGGCTGCTGGTTTTTGTTTGATTAACCACTTGGAGGGTTTGAAACATTCTTAGAGCCTTCCTAACAACCTCCCAGAATGTCCATTCTTCTGCATGGTAAGAGATTTTTTTCCTTGCAGCTAAGTCTGATAGAGAATCAAATGAATTTAGCCAGATTTAGCATCTTTTAAAACAGTCCACAGAACCATTCCTGCTAGATTTCCAAAATTGTTGTAAAGGGCCAAATTCCTCTCCCTGATGGAAAATTCCTTTTTATGTCAATATAGACCTGAATTAAGATAATAGTGACTTTACTGAGATGATATAATAGTATTTAAGAAAAATACATTTACAAAAGAGATGTGCAGAGGAGTTTAAAGTAGTTTTAAAGTTATTTTTTCTCAACATTATTTCATTTGGCAAGCTCAACTTACAGAGTGTCTGTCTTTTATTGTTTGTTCATTAAGACTGCAAACACAATGGCCTTGAGGCTGTTTGCTCTGTCCAATAGTCTGTAAATAACAATAGCAAAAAAGAAACTCTTCCCTTAGCTCAGAAAATATTCCCTGTAGACAAGCTGCTACTCTGGAGAAGTCTCTGAAGATTTCTCAAATCCTACTGTTTATCCGTATGGTCTGCAGCCACGCTACCTTGAGCCATGATCTTATCACACCTCACAAATAAAGCATAGATACATTCAGCATTGAGAGGAATGACCTCCAGAACTGCCCCAGGCTGCTAGACCCTGGTGCTGATTACTCACTGTGATTTTTCCCCCCACCAACACATTCTGAAGCTAATGTGGGATCCTACTGTGGGATCTACAAAAGGATCTTTCAATATAGACTGAGTAGATCTGGACCTGCCAAAGCAGTTTTAATCCTACGGTTCTTACAGCTTTACTTAAAAAGATGTGCAAGCTAACAGGATATTTCACTTTACAAGGAGAAAGTTGGAGCACATTCCAGCAGAAGTACCTGTTAAATTTGCACTGTCAAATTAATGAGATAACATTGCATTTAAAAAGACATGAAGATAGAAACTGGAAAGTTGTCACCAATGGCTGTTAGTGGCAGCCTGGGCTGACTCAGATTTTGGAGATAGGTGTCTACAGGAGCACTTTATAAGAACCTGGAATAAGAAGTAGGAGATCTTGGTTCAAATTCTACGTGTGACCTTGGGCACACCTCTTCCTTCTCTGAATTTCATTTTTCCCATGAAAAGCAAAGATATTGCTATTTCTTGCATTTGTTACACCCAATCTGACTATAAGTTCTAGGTTTTAAAGTGGGTCTTAAAGCACCTTGCTCTGTGGGACCATCTTCACAGCTGGGATCTATTGGTACCCCTATAACCTCTGGAATAATAATAGCTCTCATTAAAATCTCCTGTTAAAAATGTGCTTTGTCATGGCTGAAGGAAACCTCTTTCAGATTATTAAAATGAAATCAAATTGCTTTCACCTGTGGACCATGACATGTGCAATGGGAACATTAAGGGCAGAGAAATGTAGATCAGCTATCTTGAAAGTTTGCTGTTGGAAGGCTTGGTGCTGCTTTTGTCCCCTCCTCTCTCCTCCCCTTATGCACGATTTCAGATCCATCGCTTATTGACTGATAGACTTAGTGATGAATTATAGAGCAGTGATCCAGCTCAGGGAGGTCAGTAGGGTGCAATTACTAGCAGAGCAGGCTTGGGTGTGCTTCTGAACTACTCCCTCCCTGCACAGCTCTTTCAGTATGCATATCACATCTCCCTGCTTGTAGCAGGCTGATGAGTGTGTGCAGTTAGTGCAGACACACACACACACTTCTGCGCTTTCCCTGAAAGTGGAGCATTAGCAACTGCAGCCAGAAAGCACCCTTGCTTCTTCAGCTCTGATCCTAGCAGCAGTAGTCTGATTCTGTCTGGAGGAAACTAGGAGACAGCAATGGAGGCAAGTTTAAAAGGACCTAGTGACACCCTGCTGTCACATCTGGTTTAATGAATCTAATTATCGGTAGTCCATTTACAATTACTTTCCTAGTCCCGTCAGTAGTGTAGGTTCTTGAGAACTGCCTGCCAGAGAAGGAAGGAGCACACTGCTGAAGGTATGTTGCAGTTCTTTTACCTTACATCTCGTGCTGAATGTTTCTGTCTGTGCATTTCACTTGCAGACATTCCTGGTCTCTGCAGTTCTCCACTGAGAGCTGCTGCTGGAGCAGGGCTTTAGCAAATCATAGCAGCAGAAATAAATGAACAGGTAGCTTTGATTTATTCTCCCCCTCAGTTAACCATGCAGCTTGTTTATTAAAGGGTAAAATGATATGAATGGATATGTGACTGGACTAAACTTTCAGGGAAGATGTCAACACTGACTGCATTTTGTATCACAAGAAAATAGACTGTTGTTGTTTCTGTTAGGGAAAATTTCCACTCATCAGCTGTTTAACTGTGGACATGGAACATTGCTTTATAATGGATGTGTTTATTAAATACGGTCTGTGCATGCACTGGCAGCTGAAATTTCCCTACATGTTTTGAAATCGGAAAAAAATACTCTTTCATTAACTTTCAAAATACTCTGGACTGCAGCACACTTCTTTAGAGAAGAGGAGCAAGGCAGGCTTTTCATTTTACTTAAGTTCTTTTATTGGCATGTATTCATCTGGTACCAAGTCTTTGCCAAATTCAAGAAGTTTGCTGTTCCTGCATTTGCATAAATGTAACAGCTGTGAGGAGAATGAATATTCATAGTGTTTGGATTTTTCCTCCAAAGATTTTTATGATAATTCTGACTCTTCAAGGGGATGGAATTTCAGATCAAAGAATTCTGCAGGTTGCAGTGTTGCAATCAGCAACGTGGGTATGTTTCCTCCAACAAACAGACTTACAGACAAGCATGTATTGCAGCAAATATCTGATGGTACCTCTCGTTTACTCACAGCCAGTTGTTCTGTTCCTTATACTTGTGGGTTCTTTTGCTAACAGGTCATAAGCAATTACAATGAAATACTGTTCAGATACTGCTTGTTCGTAGGACATTATTTCCCTGATGTGTCGTTTCTTTCGTCCAAGACGCTGCTAATGTTGTGATGATTAAATTTTAACTTGGTACATCCTGTATTTGCCCTGACTGAAAACTTAGTTGGGGATGTTGCTAAGGACAGAGGAGCCCGCTTGAAGCTCAGTGGACTTTAAGGATGGAAAGCAATTGGACTAATCTCCCCCAGGAAAATTTCCCTGTTTGTAATTTATCAGAATTGAACAAGCAGCAGAGATGGTTCTCCCCTGCAGGTACAAGTACAATGGTCTTGAAAATACAGAGGCAGCGTGTGTGTATGTGTGTGCTTGTATTCAGAGATAATGAATCTAAAAACTTACATAATTCTAGGTCTCTATATGACTTCTGTGTTACTGAAATCTTTCCTATTCATGGGTGATACTGCAGATCTGTGTAACCACACAGCAGAATAAAACATCCAGACAGGAATTCTGCTGTAGAAAAACGCTCCAGAAACCCTTGTGAGGCTGGTTGTGATTACTTCTTTAAAAATTCCTCCCAGTATCCGGGAAACACTGGGAGCATCAGTGTACCTGGCTCCAAAAGTATGGCAAGCGAAGCTAGGAGTGAGCAAAGTGAATTTGATCTTCCTAATGTCTCGGGGCATTTCTTTGGCAGTCTGTGCTCACTCAGGCTCAGTTGTGCTGCTCATCCATGGCAAGGTCAGCCAGGCTGGAGAGCTTTGTCTCCTGGCTGCTCCAACCCTCTGTAAGTGGTGGACTGTCACTCAGTGTCTCCTCCTCAGGGGACAGGGAAAAACTGTTTGTCCCTTTCATCTGTCTTCATTTTTAATGACATCTAAACTTGTCTGGTTCTTAGGTGGAAGCTTTCTGTTTTTTCCCCTCTACCCAGTAGCCAAAGCATGCTCTGGCTTGTGACTGCAGGCACCGAATTAAATACATAAAGAAAAAACCAATTTGATAGGTCAGATTCTGTTTCCAGGGAGAGGAAATCAGACTGTGTTTCTGAAATCTTTGGGAAGTTTCTTACATGAAAAGAACTTATTTATGTGGGTGTAAACTTCCCTTGGTGCTGGCTGAATTCCTGTGACGCAAGGACCCAGCTCTGTTTCTTTAAAGCCTGGTTTTGTTCCTGGAAGAGTAGCCAAAAATGGGAAATGTGTCTTCTCTCTGACCAGCAATAACAACCTGCCTGTGTGTGGTGAAAACTGCAGGTATCCGAGAGAAAATACCTCTTGTCACCAAAGCCCAGGAAGAAAAAACTCACCACCAAAATACCAACCAAAAAGCCACCCTCCCAAACCTCTTTGTTTAGTTCCCTTTAAGACATATACAATCTCCTCCTCTGCTTTAGTGTGTGTCAAGGTCCTTTCTGACCTCTACCACAGTGATGGAGGAAGGGAGAGGTAATTCATTTTGCCCTCTTGGCTACCTCACCCATGCCTTCTTCAAAGCAGATTTGTCGATCACACAAAATGCAAGCACTGATGCGTTTCTGTTCTTGCTGTGCTAGTCCGAGGTGGCATCCGGAGCCACCTTTTGTTAAGTTACTGTCTGCCACCCCCAGCACTGCACTTACCAAGCCATCCGGCCCTCTAGTGTTTTGAGGTGTTTTGTGCAAAGAGGTCCCTTTGGCTGTTGCTTGTATTTTTGGTTGGGAAAGGGGGGAGATCTGAACAGCTTCCAAATGCTTAGTGGGGTTTTTTGAATCTGGAGTCATGGGGAAAGACAACGCAGCACCCATCCTTTCGTCTACAAAAAGTGAGAGCCTGGTTTTTGAGTACTTCTGTAGCACCAAGACTTCTACAACTGCCACTGCTCCATGGTTGTATCACAGGCTAATGACACACAAACAGCTGCAGAGCTATTGTAGAAGGCAGTTGGCTGTTTGCACAGTTTAACAGAGGTTTCTGAAAGCATTTCATATCCCACACACACTGCCACACTGCAGGACTGAGCAGGTTTCTCATGAATGATAGCTAAAAATGAAGATGAAGGGAAGGAAATGCTATGAAGCTTCAACATTGCAGCAAACGATGATCCAGATGGCAAACCTTTTTACAGCAATACGCTGGATTAACTTTAAGACTCCCCTGGTTACTACTCTCCTGTTTAATTTGTATTTCCTTAATGCTATTTCAGTGTGATGCTGTTTTGCAAAGTAGTTCCTTAAAAATTTGTGGTTTTGGGCATAGCTGGCATCAGGAGAACTTCCTCCATCTCTGCTAACCCCTCCTGAGCTAATTAACTGATTACATGATCAATAGCATCAGTTTGAACTCTAAGCAGAACAGGGAATATTCCCCTTGCATTTGCAATGCCATGCAAAGCATGAAACAAATATGATTTATATACAAAAAAAGAAGATAATTAACCCGTAGAGGGAAAACAGGTTTTCACTGTTTGGGGCTGTAGGTCTAGATAAAATTATTTTTGATAATATAGCTGCGCTAATGGCTGAAATGAATGACTTCAGGAGAGTTTCAAAACCCATACTGCTGGTGTCTACATGCCAACCTCTCCTGGGGTTGTTGGGTTTTTTTCCTGTAACTTGCAGATCAAATCCTGTCTTCTTGTAAGGTGTCACTGGAATTTGTTCGTCCACCTTCGTACAGCCACAGCAGTAAACGTCACCTTCAAAAAGCTGGTCGGTGAGACACCCAGTGGTGATAGTGAGTAGCTGTGAACCAGCCAGAGGGACCTCCTTCCACGGTGCCCTGTTGCAGTCTGAGGAGGAGAAAATAAGGGTGTCATTCCGTGAGTTTAATCATTTGTCAGGCACTTTCACCTCCTGTGTACATCCGCACTCAGCCTTGCTGTGCCTCTGTGAGATGGAGGCATGAAGACTTGTACTCATGGAGAACACATCTATTGCACAGTCTAAGGAAACTCTCCAGTAGCTGCTAGCATTATCAAGTTCATGTCATATCCAGAGACTAGCCACAACACTGTTCACTAGCAAGTAACAGTCAGCAGAAGTCTTGTCAGAAAGTAAGCTTCAGACGACATGATGCTTATGACGCCTTCATTTTACCCTCAAATTCTCTCACTACCTGACCCAGAGCATATGCAAATTAATAAAAACAAATACTAATCAAGTAAAATGCATCAGAACATCTCTTGATAAATGTAGCTTGGATTATACTGCCTTGCAGCTGGTATATAACGTATAGGTATATAACGTATAGGTATATAACGTATAGGTATATAACATATAGGTATATAACGTATAGGTATATAACATATAGGTATATAACATATAGGTATATAACCTATACACAAGATGCAACAACATGAACAGCGGGTCTGAAAATTCCCTTGGGCTACAATTATCATAGTATGACATGATCAGTTTAATCCTAAAAGTCAACATGTTGTCAGTTCCTAGAATCTGCTGACTGTATTAACCAGATGAGTATTGGGAATGGGAGTTTAGTCTTCTGGTGCAAGGCAGACATGAGTACGACAGCAGTATGAGAGTATGAGAGTCATGGGTCTTTCTGCAGTAGGAACTTGAGGGCACAGGGATCATCCTGCAGCAACTTACGCAGCAGTGGAATCTACAATATGCCACAGAGATGAGACCTAACTGTTGATCACATTAAAGTGTACAGACTAGCTGCTGCTAGCAGGTGCTTCTTGCAAAGATTCAACCCTTCTCTACTAGCATGGAAGCCAGTTTAGATTGAACCCGCCTCGATATGTTCCTGTGCGACTTGGTCTAGTTGATCCTGCTGTAGCGGGGGGATTGGACTGGATGATCTTTTGAGGTCCCTTCCAATCCCTGATGATTCTATGATCTTCCCTCCATCATATTAGAAATGTTTTTTCTTTTCACTGACATAAAAGTAATCATGGTGCTCACTTAACATTCATGTACATCTATCTTTAAATTTACTGTCCATGTTAGGACTATAACAGGGAATGTCACAAAAGCCACCTGGCTTTTGAACCCAAACATTTTTCAACAAATGGCTGAAATGAGAGTGAGAGTAAAGACCGTCTACCTGGATACACTCCATAAGCCTGCAAAGGCGGTGAAAGATTTAGGGCATCCCAAGCTGTTCTAACAAAAGTCATTTTTATATCCTGGCAGAAATGAAGAAACGTAGAATCATATTTTAGAGATCCCCCGAAGAATGGTAACTCTTAACTTGCCATCATAGAATCGTTAAATCATTAATGTGAAAGAGACCTCCAAGATCATCCAGTCCAACCATCAACCCAACCCA
Organism: Phoeniculus purpureus; assembly: GCA_028565055.1. Lineage (NCBI taxonomy): Eukaryota > Metazoa > Chordata > Aves > Bucerotiformes > Phoeniculidae > Phoeniculus > Phoeniculus purpureus. The sequence goes on from JAOXOE010000001.1 coordinate 113,387,742, forward strand.
CCATGCCCACTAAACCATGTTTCCAAGTGCCAGATCTTTTTGAACACCTCTAAGACCAATGACTTCACCACCTCCCTGGGCAGCCTGTTCCACTACTTGACCACACTTTCAGTGAAGAAATTTTTCCTGATGTCCAATCTAAACCTAGCCTAGTGGTGCTTAAGGCCATTTTATGTCCTAAAGAGGTGGAAGCTGACTCCCACCTCTACAACCTCCTTTCAGGTAGTTGTAAAGAGCAATAAGGTCTCCCCTCAGCCTCCTTTTTTCCAGACTAAACAAGCCCAGTTCCCTCAGCTGTTCCTCAAAAGATCTGTCCTTCAGACCCTTCAGTAGCCCTGTTGCCCTTCTTCGGACCTGCTCCAGCACCTCAATGTCCTTCTTGTATTAAGGTGTTTTTTTAAAAATATGTTGGTGTCAGACTAATGTCTTAAGCTACTTTTTCCCTCTTGTTGGGCAGACCACGGCGTTGGTCTGCTGCTGGCACTTCAAAACACGCCTCCTCGCCCCACAGCATCCTCAGTCTCAGCAGCTCCAGTTCCCCTTTGTCAGAGCTACCCTCTGCCATGCTGGCCTTGTGCGTGAAGACCAAATTAAGAAATGATCAAAAGATCTTTTTCAGTCCTTTGAGGACTGCTCCTGTTTACCAGTTCTCATTTCAGGAAGGATGGTTCAGTGTTACAGTTATTAAATATTTGCCATTTAAAAAATACATAGGGCAAACTAAAGCAATAAACAACACTATACATCAACATAGTGCGAAATTCCCTCTTCTGCTAATGTGGCACTGGGATGTTGAATATGTGAATACTTTCCTCTTTGACTCCTGTGCTCTGGACTATCAAGCCATGCAAATCAGTAATTAACAGCAGGGGACAAGGAGAGATAATTCATTGCAGCGAAATACTGAATTTTTGCTGTGAAGTTACTAACCAGAGCTCTGGCAGTGTGAATAATGCATGAAGTGATATCCTTTCAGGAAAGCTACTAGCAAACATTTCTACTAGCTGAAGATTTGGGCTTGGCAAGAGAGTGGTATTTACATTGTTTTGGCGACGAAGAAAGCAGTTAGGGAACAATTGTGCGCTACTCCCATGTTCTCAGGCTCTGGAGAAATGTCAATATCCTATTAAATAAAAGGAATTAAATAAATAATGAGAAAATGTAAAATTAATCTGGTTTCAGATGCATGGGGAAGTTACTGCATAAATTTAAAGACCTAATATAAAATGTTCAATTTTACTTTCCAGGCTGGATGTAGCTATGATTTCTCTAAATCCATGCAATAAAAAATAATTTCTAAATGTTTTTGACTAAATATTTTAACTTACTTTTTATGAAGAAGACTGTAGCGCTGAATATCCTTCTCCTTAATAAAAGCCAAATCCTGGTGTCTGTAACAGAAGATGTAGCTCAGCATATCAAAGATTAATAAAGCAAGCTCTATGATGATTTTTTCACTGTACTAGACTTTTCTAAATGATATTTCTTATCTCAGAAAGCCATCAAAGTTGAGTAACACAACTCATAGCAGAACAAGCAGCCTCCTGTTCTGTGATCTACCTCATGATCCCACTTCTCAAGCTCCTAAAACACTTCAGTAAACATTCCTTCTGAATTGTGATGTGTCACATTAATCAAACTCTACAGTGCCACAAAAAATGTGTGTAAATTAAACTTTTGATGAACCAGAATGTTTTGACAGGAATAAATCTCATATGCAAACATGCACGCTCAGAGGCATCCTGTTTAGAGGTAAGGGTATTTTTGGACCACACTGGTTTTTGAAGTAGATTGTGGCCAGAATGCTGATGCTGCTTGTGAGCAGGAACACGTAAGCAGCAGCATGCCAGATCTCATAGCAAGTGCAGTAACATTTTTGGCAAGAAGAACTGTACCAAGGAGAAGAAATGCAGCAGTTTCTTCTTTCTTTGTCCTTCATTCCACCCATTTGCTTTTCTGGTACCCTGTTGGTTCCCTGGGTTAATTTGCTGTCAGTAGTAATGAGAGCATTTTTAGGTTTATCATAGGACAACGTTGTCATGTTATGACAGAATCAAGGTTTTACTTAATCTGTTCTTCCAGTAGGAACAAAAATGAAAAGATTTTATTTTGATTTAAATGAATTTAAGTCAAATCCTGTTTATTGACTTTCACACTGCTCATCAACCAACCATTGCTCATCAACCAGTACCACTGAAAAGTGTAAAGCTGTTGAAACTTGTTAGAATGACACCTGTAAGTACTAGCACTGCCTGGATGAAAACCTTTCCAGATCTTTTTCTTTTATGGCCTTGCTGTTTCTACATTTTTGTGTTCAGACTGCTTACGAGTTTGAATGCATCTATCTCATCATTACTAAAGCCTTTGACAACGTTTCCCACAGCATTGCTCTTCAGAAACTTACGGCACAAGGCTTAGATAGGTATAGGTTATCCTGGGTGGAAAAACTGTCTGGATGGCTGGACCCAGAGTGTGGTTGTCAATGGAGTTAAATCCTGCTGGTGTCCAGTCACAAATAGTGTTCCCTAGGGCTCAGTATCGGGGCCTGTTCTGTTTAATATCTTTATTAATGATATGGATGATGGGACTGTGACTTCATAGTGGGATAGTGACAGGCCAGATTGATGGCCCAAGGTTAGTTGTATGGGGTTCAGCAGCACCAAGTGCTGAGTCCTGTACCTTGGTCATAACAACTAAAAGCTATAGGCTTGGAGATGTCTGGTTGGTTGCATTCAAAAAGGATCTGGAGATATTGATTGACAGTCACCTGAATATGAGCCAGTAGTGCCCAGGTCGCCAGGTAAGCCAATGGCATCCTGACTTGTATTAGAAGTACTGTGGCCAGCAGGAGCAGGGAGGTGATCATTCCTCTGTACTCAGTGCTAGTGAGGCCTCATCTCAAATACTGTGTTCAGTTCTGGGCCACTTACCACAAGAAGGATACTGAGGTGCTGGAGCAGTGCCCCAGGAAAAGGGCAGTGAAGGATCATGGAGGATCTGGAGCACAAGAACTATGAGCAGTGTATAAGCAAGTGAGATTGTTTAGCTTAGATAAAAGGAAACTGAGGGGAGATTTTATTGCTCTCTACTACTAGCTGAAAGGAGGTTGGAGTGAGCAGGGCAACAGCTTCTTCTCCCTTGTGGAAAGTGGTCAGACTAGAGGAAATGTTTGGAAACTGCACCAGAGGTTGTTTAGGCTGGATGTTAGAAATAACTTCTTCACCTAAAGGGTTACCAAACATTTAAATAGGCTGTCCAGAGAGGTGGTGAAATCACCATCCCTGAAGGTATTTAAAATCCGTATGGGTGTAGTGATTGGAACAAAGTTTAGGGGTAACGTAGCAGTGGTGAGTTGGAGTTTGGACGCGATCTTAAAAGTCTCTTCCAAACAGAGATCTCTCCCTCTTGCTGAAGCATGTGAGCCTGAGAGATCACAACATGAACTATGTGGGAAGGGATTTCTGTCTCCTTCAGAACCCAAAACTTAGCACAGCTCATAGTCTGTAGCTGTATAGGTAAGAACCATCAGGTGTTGTGTATTTGTACAACTGGGACCTTGGTGGATGTGCTCTGAGGTGTATCTATGAACTCACTTCACCTTCTATGTCTTTGGCAAAACAGAGGAAGAAAGTATTTCTTTGACTTTATTTTGCACATGAATGTCCTTTCTGACACACCTCACCAGAAAGCTGTAAACCCCTGAAATCACACAAAGGTTCACCAAGAAAGTATTGGACCGTGTCTACTTACCTTTTGCAATAATCTTGCAGCCTGAAGACGTTACCGCTTTAGCTTCTTCACAGACCATCGCTTTTCCTTTAAAGTTACTGGGCTTTCATGAGGCTGATGTGGACTACCTGTATGGCATCATTTGCACAACTGGAGCTTAAAAAACACCTCTTATTGTAGAATACAACTTACTCTGCAGTGTGAATCCACTGTTTATAATACATGCTCTCTATCAACTGGAAAAGGTACTGTAACTCCATTATCTGTATATGGATATGACTGAAGAGTACGTATATGCAAGTACATGTGAGCATACGTACTGTGCATGAGAGAATGCACACAGAAATATACCGGGAATTGTTCAGGATTCACATAACTCACAGTGAAAACCCAAAACAAGAGAGTGATCTTCTATCAAGGACAAATCCCACTCCATGAGTACAGAGGCTGACAGGTTGGTTGCCGGCTTTTTGAAGGGGTATCAGAGCTATTAAGTATGTTCCATTTTATGGCTAAATATAAACAGAAGGATCCTTCAATAATTACAGATACAGCTGCAAAGCCAATTTCTCCTCATGATGCAACAGCAGCATATATAAACACCCTCATGTAATCACAGTCTGAAGTTCTTAATTCACAACACCGCAGTCTTAGTTCCCTGCCAATTTTATAATTCTTCCTGTTGTCAGTTGCTTTCTAAAATAAGTTTGAATGAGGTGGAATTAAGTTTTAAATTTAACTATTAGAAACAGGTACAGTATCCATTGTCTGCTGTCACATCCCTTTGTGTTCTATATCCTTGCTGTCTGGGACACGCTGTTGGATCCTGTTGCTTGACGTCATTTTTGCCCTGTCTGCTGGTGGAAGTTGGAGGAGGGGGGAGAGTTGCTAAGTATTAGGATTGTGACGGGGTTGAAAAACAGGGAAGCTCTTCAAACAGAGTAGAAATAGAGTAGTATTACTGGTGAAAGCTTTAATAACAGCTGTGCCATCACTGGCTACAGTGTGTGTTGGTTTTGGGTGCCTTTAATGGCAATAATTAGGTAATCAATACTGTTTCAGAAAAGAAAAATATCCTCCTTAACAACAGAATAACATTGATTAGCTAAGCTAGTACCATTTTAAGGAACATTAAGCAATCAAGGCTGTTTCCATGATGACATCCTAAAGAGAGAGGAAAAATCAGGCAAATCTAGTATTGAATGAAGCTGGGACTGCATTTACACTACTGCTGAGGAAATGATGGCTGCTGCATTTGGCTGTGTGGTCACTGCAATACAAATGTGTGAGGCAGGCACTGGCGCCCCTTCTGTTTGTTGGAATGAACTTGGGTCTTATACTAGATATGAACTAGTAGTTGCCTGAAAATACAGATTCCACTATGTTAATTACTCCTGCTTTACACCCTTGTCAATTTAAACTGATATGGTTTACTTTTAGACATCTAAAATAATGAATGGATGTATAGAAAATCCATTGAGATATTTGCTGAGATGTTTCAGAGTGCTTTATAGAAGATGCCATTCTTGGCAGCTCTAATTTACTTTGGAGCAAAGTGAGTGGTGAGGTGGGAGATGTAGAGCACCAGATTTAATAATTTTGATCAGGATTTGCAGCAACAGCAATATTTGTCATGATGCTGAATCCTTTTCTGTGTGGTATTGCAGGAAACAACACTGCAAAACTGCCTTGAAGTAGCAATGCTTCAGTTGACCCATACTTGGTTTTGCACAAATGGAAGACAGGGAGCTCTTAGTAAAGAGATTAAAATCTGTGAGGACTGAAAAATAACAATAATGTTCAGAAAGAGCTAAAAAGTGTACAGAAAGAACTGGTGGGTTTTGAGAATTCTCCAAGTTACTTGAAACAAAGTGGGGATGCCATTCAGCTCATTTCTTGGTATAAGAACAATCTACATCCATTCTTCCAAGGGTTAATTGATCCAAACTTCGACATTTCATTATGTGTAAGCATGTATTTAAAACATTGAACTGGGGGATGGGGTTGGGGAGAGGTGTGCAGACTTGGAAATCCCTAAGGAATTAGTCCATGACCTGCTGAGC